>UCOM01004870.1:0-10888 GCA_900474385.1 Ormyrus pomaceus | reverse complement strand
GTTTTGATTCGACGAATGTGACTGTCGTCATCGAGTCGGACGAAAAGCGCGGCTTTGCCTTTTAGATCAAGTTTATAGTAACTATTCTTGTAATTGTTTTGCGGCTTGGTCTTTGATTTTCGGTTTACAAAGCATGTCGCGCCGCATTTCGTAGATCTTGGCCTTGGCGTTTTTCTCGCTTTCTTAAATTAATCAACTATTAAACTTTTCTAGGATCTGTCCGTTACAATTATGTGCGTACGTTCAATAAAAATTGAATAATAGAATAAATAATTGAATAAATAATGTTATATATTTAATAACTTAACTATTAATTTAGTATGATAAAAATCAAATAATTGATTGTTGTAATTGAGAGATTTTAGGTTAATGTAAAGAAATTAATATATTCTTTTAATAGCTTTAAACAAGCTCTTTTATGTTTGGCTAATATTAATCTGTACCTGTACGTGGCTACAAAAATTGAATAATACTATCATAGTTGAAAAAAGCTTCCTCTCTGTGATAAAGCACAATTTAAATTTCATTATTTCATTGTTTATATATAATTTTCTAAATTATTACAAACCTTTGGTAAAACTAACTCTAAATCTTGTTTTTATATATTAAAGTGTGTTTTTATAATTAAGAGTAATGAACTATCGACATTATTTTCAGTAAACAATAATGTTATCTTTAATTTTAATATATCTCGTTAAAAAAACTGAAAAATTTGTTTTGTTAAAAAGGTACTCCAATAAAAGAATCATCCTCATACAAGATTTACATCAACACGTATGTTTGAATATAACAATTCAAAGGTGTGCAGTTATGTTTAAAGTACTTAATTAATTTACAGATTACGAAATTAATTAACGTAAAAAGAACCTGCATCATGATTTTTGAAGAAAAAGCAAATTTATTACTTCTGGCTGTGTTTCAAATTCACATTTTCGCATAATTAATCTCACATCATGAGTCCGACGGTGCGCCGCAAAAATTGCTTTCTTTTTAAACTCGTTACCAGCGTGAAGACACTTCCGAATCAGCAGTCCTCTGCGTAATGAACGTAGGCGTTTTAAACTTACTCGTTTTAACCTTTATTCGCACGTCTTAACCCAAAAAGATAAAGACCCAGAATTTTTATTTGCAAAAATGTCGTCTACTGCAAGAGCATCGGAAATAGTGTTGAAAAATTTGAAAAAGTTTTCAGAACTTGCAAAGACCAAATTACAAGTTCCAAAAAACCTGATATTGCCAGATACTCGAAAATGGTATTCACAAATAAAAAGCGCCGGCAAGAATTTTGATGCAAGACGTTACATGCGTGAAACTCTAATGACTCATTATAAATTCGGCCTTTATACGGAGGATTTGATCAACGATGATTTACCAGCCGTCATAGAAGCTCTTAACCGATTACCACGAGATGTTTACGATGGGCGAACTTTCAGGTAAGCGTTCTTTTTAGTTACTGCATTATCTACGATTATGATATATATTAAATATTTTCAACTATCACAAACGAAATTTTAAGTAGTTGTTAAATCAGTTAGTCTCCTACTTAAGTTATAATTTTTACTCTTATTTTATTTATTTAAAATTGTTTAGAAAATTTATTTTATTCTATTTTACTAATTCTATTTTATTTTCATTTATAAATAGTCTGATTTATTTTAAACATTTTAAACGTTCAGAATAATGAGAGCGATTCAACTGGATGCTTTGAAAGTTTACCTTCCCCCAAATGAATGGATACACTACGAAGATGATATAAATGTTTGTTACCTTACGCCGTTTATTATTGAAGTTGAAATAGAGAGACAAGAGAAGCGCGAGTACGGAGTTTTAGATTATGACCTGTATAAAGAATATTGATTATTGCTTATTGTTTTATAATATAATAATATAATGTACTAGCTATATATACATATAAATATATACATATGTAAGTAAAAAGTAGTACGTAGAGTTTTAAATTATTTAAAACGAGGTTTATTAACGGAAGGTATTAAAGATATAATTAAAATATCTCAATTAAAAGTAAAATTCAGTCAAGCTATTCATACTATACTTGACTTATTAATTATGACATAACTCTCGGTCGCTCGCGATTCCGCACTAGTACCTACTTAAAATACTTTGACAAGGAAACTTTAAATTAGTTGTTCTGGAATAACCTTCCTTTTAAATCATTCTTGTATTTTATTTAAGTTAAGATTCGTTATTGCTGATATAACTTTTATTTGCATAAGTAATTTCTAGAATCTGTTTATTATTTGATTATTGTTCCAATATTTTGAATTAGAGAAATTTCAATAAATTATGTTGTAAGATTTTAAAATTATTTTGTATCCTTTAAACTATTTTTTGATCCACTAATTCTTTAATCTTCTCAAGGCGCCAGTTCCATGTCGATTTGTTTTTGACTCAGAAAACTTATCAAGTAACCTGAAAATTAAAAACGAGAAATGCTGTATTGCGTAGAAATGTTCAATTTTTATCAGAAAATTCAATATAGCCGCACAAAGTTGGAGAAAATTTCATTTTAAATTTTAATTTAAGATGTAAGATAACATTTTTCGCTTTTACTTTTCATGTTATTTAAGTTTTTTGAGCTGAAAACAAATCGACGCGGAAATGGCGTCTTGGAAAGATATGGGTTAATTGCGTGATTAAAAATCAGGCTCGCATTGCACGTTTTATAAAAAATTGAATTTTTTTAAATATTCTAATTTTTAAATATTTTAGTAACAAAAATAATAAGTATTTCAATGAAATAAGTTTATGCAATGTTTACCATTCATGCACTAACGTCCGGTCTTAGAGCATATACATATGTATATGCTCTAAGCGTCCGGTGTACAACCATGACAAATGAGCGATTTTTTTTGAGTAATCAGCAAGAGTAGTATCGACGCAAACATCTCCAATAAGGAAATGTAGGTAAATGTATAATCATTGACAATATTTAAGCTTTTGAAAAGTATGAAAGTTAAAAAAAATTAATCGGAGAAATGCCAGGATTAGAAAAATGTAATAGAAAAGTGGAATTCGATAGAGTAAGTAGAAAAGTTAAAATTTTAAATAAAATTTAGTAGTAAAAATAAAAATTTCAGTTTTTCTATATTCTTTTTTCTTTCTACAAAACAAATTTTAATTTAAATACATAAATTTTCGTGATCCCGTTTTTTAGGTTACCGATTAATATTTTTGAAATGTTTATACCGGGTCTCTGTAGATTAAGATTGGTTAAATTATTAGTAAACTTATTAGCAAATTATAAGAAAAAGTTTTCTTGCAAAGAGGCTTATGAGTGTTACATATAAAGATTATTAGTGTATAAGGAAAAATTATCTTTTTTTGAAAGTATAGGTAGTATATTTAATCACGTGTTTACGGATGATGGTTCTTATTATATTTGAGATTATTTACTTACAGAATATTTAAATCTTGAAAATTTCGATAAATACTATTTTTAAAAATAATGAATTCCGTAACAATAATATTGCACACTGGAACTAATAAAATATGTAAGTTTTCTTGCCAATTTCAAACAGTGTTTACATACTTCATTAGTGCCACTCAAAGCGTCCGAGTTCTGTATAACAAACAAGCAGAATTGATAATCATAACCTCTGAAGGATCCTTTATTGACTTTAATCTACATCAGCAATTACTTCATATGCATTTCAAATTCATTCAGCTGTAATTTTCAACTAGTCCTCCAAATAAAATGCAATTTCTCCTTCTTATTTTTAAACTCGCTGACATTCCAATCCCCGCGATCCGGTGCATTTCCCTATTCGGCACCGTCCCAGAAGTAGTGGCGCACGTCTGTCTTTCCCATCTACACTCGATTTCTCTATTTCTCTTGAGCGCTTATCTCTTTCGGTCGGTCTCGCTGTACTTGCATGTACGTTTAAATGGTATAAGATAGCAATACAGGGATAGGGAGAGAGAGGGATTCTCAGTACTTGGCAGTCTGAAGCGCACCCGGTAGATATGCAAATATTCGTGATTTAACACGGGCTTCGTCCGCAAACGTACATGCATATACGCACAGGGTACACACGACAGTTCGCTCGGTTTTCAGGTCTCTCTCGGCGTCTCCCGAGCGTTAAATCCTCGACGCGCATTTCGTCGCCCCATCCTCATCCTTGTCTCCCGTACTGCGCATGGTCCACTTGCTTCTCTATCTGGACCTCCTGCACTAGCCGCGTATCTTTCGCTCGACGAAGCGCCAGGCAATGTTGGTCCGCAAGGTTCACCGTTACTCCAGTTAAGTCCTTCCTCAAATTAGCCTTTTCATACTAGGGCGATCAGCCTTAAAATTAATTTTCGCCAATGAGTTCAGTTTTGTGTTACACAATATTTTTTAATCGATTCTCTATATTGATAACAAAAATTTATTGCGTTCGTGAAATAATCAGCTTCCACATCCGTGCCGAAAAGTACTACTTTGTACCGAATACATTAAATCGATTTTTTAAATAAAGTACTTATTCTTTTAATTAAAATATATTAAATTAAGAATAAAAATCATACACTTTAATTATATATTTTTTTTAAAAGAATTGATAAATACAAAATTAGCCATTTCTTTTAAAAAATGAATGCAAAATCAGCTTTAGAAATAACGAATAAGAAAAATTGCCGTCGAAGACAACAAAGAGAATGGAGAATCTTTCGCGAAGCACGAAAAAAGTGAGGGGAGGAAAGGGGTACGAAGCAGCCAGAAGAAATAGTAGAGAGAATATAGATGCGTTCAAGTTATAGCGTGGAAGAAAGAGGAGGGTAGATACCCACACTTTGCCAAGTTATCGATCAGCTTTGATGCTCGCTCGATTTCTTCTTAGCTAAGTAAACTTTTCGCCTTTGCGACAACTGTGTTTCTCAAGTATACTTGTCATTTCAATGGAGAATACAGTTCGAATGCAATTTACTGCATTGTTGTTTTACTTGTACTTGATTTGATATTTCGAGAGTTTTTATAACAAACTTGTTCAATACGTACTTTTATTTTAAAAATCCTCTTCGAGATTCTCTCGAATATTGCTTGTCGAGATTACCGAACACGCTCGAGTTTATAGAATTAGTAATAAATATAAACAACTCCTTTGAAACTGTATCGTAAAAGTGGTTAAATTATAAGCTATTAAAACTTAAGATATCTTTTGCAAAAATAAATTTGATACATGTTATATGAATTTTCAAATTCCAAAATTCTAGAATTCCGAAATGTCAAATTTTCATGTTTTAAGTATTTCTTACGTAAATTCCCTTTAATTAACTAACAATGGATTTTAAATAATCGATTTTATCGAGCTTTAAGTCAAAAAATGAAATAATAAAAAGAACTAGCTATAAAAACAATAATTTAAAAAAATTAAAAATAAAAATGGAATAATAAAGAAACTTTTTATAATTTATTTTTTTCTTTTAAAAGTACAAATTTTTGAGCAGATGTGCCTCATCTTTCGTTTTATTCCATGATCGTGATGCTTTTTACAATACAATATCCTTTCAATACTGCAAATCGTAATACCTAAAATTACACCAAAGGCTAGTAATAAAAATGCAGGAGCAGCTTCGTATATTGTAACAGGATCTATTACGAGTATATCATTTCTACATTCTGGTGTTCGTGCAGCCCATCGTTTCACTAATCTCATTCGAAGACCAGTTTCTCTAATTTTGGCCACTCTAAAATAAACTAACATCATTATTTATTCGTTAAAGCAAATATAAAGAAAAAATTAATCATGTTCGTACCCGACTTTAACTAATTCAACAAATGAACCATTTGAAGCCATAAATATGGATGAGTCAGTTGGTCGTACCAAATACACCATTGTCAATTGGCAAATCTGCTGATTGTCAAATAATCTTTCGATCACTGGGTAAGCGACATTAACGTCTATATGATAAGCAAAGTCACCTTGGAGAATCCGCCTTATACCCACTGAAGCAGACATGAATTTTTCATTTTCAGGTACTTTGACCCATCGCTTGTAATAAAATTGTTGCGCCTCCCAGTCAGATCTCTAAACAAACATATTAAACTTTTGAATTTTTTAAATTTAGTTTACTAAATCGTTATAAATCTATATAATGAAAATATGTACCTTAATGAAAAAATTAAAGTATAAACTTGGTTCTGCTCCAAATTTTAAACTAGTTTTTGCAAGTTCATTTAAAGAATCATTGATTTTTTCCAGTGGTTCACTTAGACGTGCTGATACAACGCTAGCTGAATAATAATTATAAATCAGTAAACTAAAAAGCATAGTCTGCAAAAATGCTATTCGACTAGAAACATGTGCAATTTGAAGATCTGAACCTGAAGTAAAAATTCCAACATAAAATATGCCTATTGTATATTAAAACCATACCATTAAACTGTAATTTAAGATTACCTTGTTGACACACGCTTCCGATTGTGAATAAAAACGCTGCAGAGTATCGTTCAAATTTGTCACTTATACGTTCTGCTACCAAAACCCAAGCAAATACCAACATGGCCGTAATAATAAGTACAACTGTCAAATACCAAGTGGCCGCAGCTAACGGCCTTAGAAAATGGTTAACTTTAATGTGTTTAGATTGTGTAGTACGAAACATAAAACATGTCCTAGAAGATTATTGTTTTTCTTTATAGAAGTTATTAAAATATACAGTTAAAATATGTGTTTTATTTGAAGGATACGAAAATACACGATTACAAAATTTTAAACAGAAAAATAATTTTACAATATCTATAAAATCTTTACCGAAGAGGCCATGCTGGGATTGGCGTAATTATAGAGAGACGTTCTGGAGTAGGAATACCTGTACTGCCACCTAATTCTGCTGATCTTTCAAGAAGCATTTTAATCATTGGTCCATTTCTATTAGTTGGTTTCCAAACTGTTAATTCTTTCGCTTCAATACTAAAAATTTAGAAAATCGTATAAGCTAAGAAATTCATTGAAATGAAAAGAAAAAGATTGCATTAGAAAACCAGAACAGTAGCTGAACAATTGAATTGTTCCAATCAATTTTTACAAAATTAAGTTCAGAAAACCATAATTTATCAATTCTATGTAATAATTATTATACTGACGTGAAATTAAAAAAATCAGCTAAATGAAGCCAAATTGCGTACGTAAACTTCGCCATACTATCATTTTGCTTTGAACTGTAATCTTGAAGATAATCCTCCAAAGGCACGTCCTTTGGACGATTCATTACCTACAATTTTTCCATTAGTTTTATTTGGTTTTGAAACTTCGTCTATTCTATATTGAAACTTACAAGTCCTGCCATACGCAAATTCATGCCGTGAAAATTGGATCTTCTTGTAAATTTGGTCTGGCTTAATGTTATGTTAAAACCACCAGCGTTAGTCCAACTACCCAGATATGTTACATTCAAAAGTCCCCCTCTATACTTGCAGCGATTGTATACGTCATACATGACGTACTGTCTACCCTCAGTGATAGCGACGACAAGGTCAGTTGATATACTATATTCAGTATCGTTTAACAGTTTTGTAGTTTCTTTTAAATTTTTTCCCAAAATTAGCCAGTAATGCTGTTCACCATAAAGTCTAGCCTTCGTGGCCTGAATATAAAACACTTAATTGCTTTTCTAATGATATTTCATCAAAACTTAAAGCAATTTGTTAAAAATGTTTAAATTAAACAATTGAATGTTAATAATAACATTATCTTTAAGAACCCTGATAGAAATCTTAGCAGTTTTTAGTAAATAATTGATCATTTTCGTCACGCTTTTGAAGCAGAAAATGGCTTTCTATTTAATGGCCGATTGTATTTATTTTATTTATTTATTTTATTAATCAAACGGGCAATAAGCCCAATAATTAAAAATGGAAGATTGTCCAAAACAAAATAATATAGCAAGGGAGAGAACCCACAGCGCAATCGGATGCTGTAATTACAAATAAAACAAAATAATAAAATAATAAATCTAATAATAACAATATAATAAATGAAAAAGTTCAAGACTTACAACTAAAAAACCTACAGCCTACGCAATGGCTAACAAAAGATATTTGAAAATCTCAACTGGTGAACGTACAAGAGAATAAGCCACCTAATCAAATGTACCTAGCACTAATTAATATAATTTTAAATAAATTAATAAATAAAGGAAGAAATTACTAAATTAATTAATTCATAAATTAGTAAATAAGTGACTAATATTTAAAAAAATAGTTTGAAAAATTATTTATAGAAACATCCCTCATCCCGTAAGTTAAATTTTTTTCTTCTAAAGGCAATCCCTTTATATAAATATTTTAAAGAAGGATGCCCATGTATTAATGGCAAGCGGCCCCCGGACTATTGAAAGCCTTGTCTATAGATATATTCTCCACGTTATTTTTGAAAATTCAAAGCCCTACAATTCTTTTTCCTGCATTTCCCCACATAAGTTTTTTGTCGAAAATAAAGATCTTTAAAGGCTCTAAATGACGGATAATGTTTTGTACGTTTTTTAGCGTTTTAACAGCGTTTTGTCAGCGTTATGTCAGCGGGGACAGTTTCATTTGAGGCATGGGCATCCTTCTTTTAGTATATTTGAGGTTACTATTTTGCCGCCAATCAGATCACGAATAAACTGACTTCACTTTCCAGCCCATCAATTTTTTAAGGAAGGATATGTATTTGTATACAAGTTCAATTTGATATAAGCTATTTATACAGTTACTCTGCTTAATTTAAATGGCGAAAAACCATCAATGTTTATGATTAATTTTAATGTATCTGTTTCGTGTTAACCTACAAAGGTTAACTTTAGCCTTCCGTATTAACCCAATACTGTCTTGCGTGACCGCTAAGCACAACATTTTACGCATCCGCAAATAAACATCTCACCCCGTCTAGACTCGCCTAATCACTAGCAGGTGCTTAGCCAGTTATTAGAATCTAATAATTCACTTAAAAAATCAACTAGTGCTTAATATTTTAACCAGCAGGACTGCTTTATTTTCTACTAGGGTATTAAAACATTATATTAAAGTAAATGAAAGAATAGAATTCATATTATAAAAGGCATAGGATACCTAGCTTACGTAGTAAACTTAGCTTATGGCTTAACTTACTTAATTTAATAATGATATACTTTCTGCAGTATCGTAACATCGTATGTCCAAAAAAATTCCTAATTTGTGGTATAATGTATATAAAAACGGCTTAATAGTGAAATTTACATGTAACTTATCTAAAGAGGAAAAAGTGTTCGCATTACTGAAATTTTTCATTAAATCTTTATCACCTAAAATAGAAACATTTACAGTTGATAATATAAAGTAAAAGACTTATTTTAACAAATGAATATAAAACATATTTTAACCTTGATCATCATTACACGAAAATCCTACAACATACGGAGCATTTTTATAATTAAAGTAACTTACGATAAAAACATTATCTTCAGTTGCAAGAGAAAAAGTTAAAATTTGCGAAAGTAAAATAATTTTGAGATACATAAGAAGTATAGGCAGCAAAATTTTCATAAATAAATACATAGTCTAAAAATTAGTGTAAAAATGTTGCTTTCACTACATTCTTTCATGCACTGACCTTAAGAATACTGAAGATAATATATTGAAGAAATAAACGGTTTATTGATTATTTAATAGATAATTGATTGCACTTAGTGCAATGCCACTCATTTGCCATGACATATCTAGGTTTAGATCCATGCTAGCATATCGAACGAACAAATAATTATTTGCAATCAAGTATTTTGTCGATTTAATTTGGTAAAATTTAATAAACAGAATTTTTTACACATTTCTATTAAATCGATTTTACTTTAAACATTTTTTTACGATACCTTAAAAATTAAATGATACAAATCTAACGTGTATTAACTGAAATTTTCTTACAAAATACTGATTTTAAGAGTAATTTTTTGAAAAATAAAAAATAATTGAGCATGTGAATTGGTATTTATTATACTTATAAAAACAGAAAATTTTTTATGAAATTATACAAAATTAAATTGTGCAAAATTAAAACTGATTATATTTTATTAGAATTGGATGAATTCGCCCTCCGCTATAAAATTATATTAAAGTTGCTTGAATTTTCGATCTAGTTTGTGGCCGAGGTGTTGAATTAAATAAAACTAATTTTTTTATTTACCAAAAAATTCCAACGTTTCGTTGACCTGCATTGTGGACCTCTTCATCGGGCACTTTTTATTAGCTTTCTTATACATATCGTATGTTTTAGAGAACTATCAAACGTGCTCATTGTAGGTTTCAACTGGCAAGTTTTGAAAAGAGTTTAAAAAGTTAAAGTGTTTGAAGAGGTTGAAAATACCGGTCGACAAAATGTCACAATTTTTTGGTAAATGAAACAATTAGTTTTATTTAATTCAACGCCTTGGCTTCAGATTAGATCGAAAACTCAATCATCTTTAGTACTGTTTATTAGAAATAAATCTGAATTTTCGCTTGAGAATAAAACTTTCTTATTCTTGTAAATCTTGCACATTAATCAGTTTATGTAAATTAATAAGTTTATAGAGCCTTCGATAGATTGTAATAAACGCTCTGAAAGATAACTTTGAATGTTATATACATGCTGTAGTAGTTATCAAAGATTTCATTTTGTTAAATAAATAATTATTTTACTTCAAATTTATCTTTATAATATAAAATAGTAATCATAAGTTTAATTGTAACTATGTAATTATTTATTTATTCTGGAAAACTGAACATAAATTTTTCTGTTTAAAAATACCTTCTTTTTAATCAAAATAAACGGTGCACACAGACAATCACTATTTTTAATGCAATTGTTAGCAGATTATTTAATCAAGGAGGAGGAAAGGGCTAATAAATAAGACAACCGTTTATTAGAAACTAAATAACTTTATTATAATATTAATA
>UCOM01004869.1:0-10900 GCA_900474385.1 Ormyrus pomaceus | reverse complement strand
CCCCCTCCCCCCTCGACGGTCCCTCCCTTTGTTGTTGTCGGCCTCTGCCTGCATTTCAACCCCTCTCCCCCCGCTTTAACCCTCCCCTTCCGGCCTCTCTGCTCTCTGGCTTTTCTTCTGTGCCAGCGTACCCGGAGAACTGTGCGCGAAAACATTTTCAAAGCACGGCTGTTTTAACGAGATGACTCCTCCGTGGAAACGGCACTGCTGGCTTCTTGGAGAAGAGCGCGTCGAATGCACTCTCCGTCTTTTTAATTACTCGCTCCGAGGGATATTCGAGTGGCTTCGGGAAAGTAAGATATCGTGGTACGACGATAGTCGCGGTGGTTTAATTAAACTTTTTAGTCTTTTGTCTTTTTTTTTTTTTAGGAGAGACAGATCCTTTTCAATCGAGCTTTTCTCTCGCGGGAAATCAAACACGTGCGGGGCATTAATCAATTAAAGAGAACAGCTGTCGCGAGATCGGAATTGACGGAAAAACTTTTATGGGCTCGCCACTTGACTCACCGGCGGCTCGCTCTTTTGTCCTTTCCTTTGTAAAAAGCGAACAACGAAAATTCCCAAAGTATTTTTGTCCTTCCGAAAACTCGCCCGGTCTTACTCCGAAGCGGTCAAGCTCGACTTTCGCAACTCGAGCCAGTACGCGCGGCTCTCGAATTTGGCAGCTTTTCCTGCCTCTCAGTCTCTAAAATACGCGGCCCAAACAATGCCGCGCGGGGCGCTTAGATTTTTTTTGCTTCCGCGATCGTGCGGGCTTTGGTGTATACCGTTGCACGAAAAAGCAGCCCAGGTCAATCGCGAGAGAGCCACTCCGCGCGGGCCGGTCAGCCGCTCCGAACCGGTGCCGTTATATACTTGCGCGCGTCGGCGCAATAACGTCCAAACGGCCTTGGCGACAGTCATCCGCTCTGGCGATCTCGATTTTCCCGACGACGACGATGATGATCGGCCTCCCCCCCTCCCCTCCCCCGGAAACCCGTCCGCGCGCGCTCGCGATAGTTGCGACACGACCGAATCAATAAACAATGAGGCGCGCGCAAGCGAGCGAGTGAGAGGCGCAGCGGGATATAGTGATGAAATCCCAAGCGCCGCCGCCGCCGCCGACGCGCGAGAGCGAATCTCTTTGTCTCTCCGCGGCGCGCACGCACTCTGCTTTTTTGCGCGAAAGCGAGTTTCGAAGCGGCCCGCCGCCGCCGCAGCCGCGGTTTCTTGCTCGTGCCAAATCTCGCTCTCTCGGCCGTGTCGCTTTGCTCTTTCAATTAAGAGAACCGCCTGACTCGCGCGCGGATTCGACGCTTCGAACTACTTCGTTGAGACGAGCGGCGGGAGAGCGCAGGCGCTGACGGCTGTTTTTTCCTTTTTTTTTTTTTTTTTTCCTCGATCGAGTGCTTTTCCTCCTCGTCGTCGGGTTTCGAGCACTCCCGAGTGCGAACGGTCTGTTTTACAGTTTCGGGTTTAATTTAAGTCGAGCGATAAACTCCCCGCTCGTTTTCCGTGGGCTCCTTTTCGCGATCGACGTCACGTCGCATTATCGCTTTTCTGCTATTCGCGAATTCTTTTTCCCGACCGTTCGTGCGAGATAGGCGCGATTACGAACTAATTACCGCCCGACGCGAATATAGTTTCTAATTACACGGTGATAAGAAAAATGCAGTCCCGGAGCTCTTTTTTTTTTCTTTTTTGTTGCCTGGTCTGGTAAATATCGAATCGATCGTTGCATAATTTCCCGGATCGACGAGCGAATCTTACGAAAGGCCGCGGACTCTCGACGGAATTAGCCCCGCTATCAAGAAAGTTCAATAATTGCGAACCAGTGCAATCCGCTCTCGGGTAGCTGATAGCGGCGAACGAGGGGGGGCCGTTTACCTCTCCCGCTTCCCACCGATTGTTTGTATATATACGGAGCTCTCCTTTCGCAATCAGGACGCCGCCGCGGAATAATTGATAATCCGCCTCGGCGTACAATGCTGGTAACGAGGCGATAATTGTTTCGCACTCGCGGAAGCGTCCGTTTCGGCTGTCTCTCTTATCTTGCTCTCGGCGTGAATCACCGGCGAGAAACTCGGAAAGCGGGATAAAAAAGCCGGGCCGCTGGCCTTCTGCCATCGGGACTCGTCCGTCGCGAGAGTGCACGGGCGAAAAAACGTCGAAATAAAGGGAAGAAAGAACAAGAGGCGGCCCGACGAGCGCTAAGCTACGTAGACGCGAGAGCGTGCAAGAGCTGTCTTCTGCCGCCTTGTCCTACTTTTCCTCGTCGCTCGGCGACCGTGTCGAGCATTAGAGTCGTCCCTCCTCCCCTACCCCCCTCCCTCCACCTCTTCCTCCCGTTCCATCCTAGTTTGGCTCCTCAGCTTCGAGGCGTTTATTACATCTCTCTTTTTTTTTTGCTTTATGCCACTGCAGAACGGAGATCTCTGCATATCCATTCTTCATCCGCCCGTTGACGATCCGCAGAGCGGAGAATTGCCCTGCGAAAGGTGGAATCCGACGCAGAACGTCAGGTGAGAGATGGAAGCCGCTTGTGTTATTCATCAGCTGCTCGCTTCACGGCATTGGATTTCAGATGCGAACAATGGATTTTTTCAACGTTTACGTTATAACTTTAGTCAATAGAATCCCACGACGGCGCGTTTCAACTTTTGACGATGATGAATCTCGAGAGCTTTCGTATAAACTTCAATTATTCCGGGTAAAAGGTTTTGAGTTGCAAAGGAAAAGAAAACGTTGTTAAACCGCTCCAGTTCAGTACTGAGGCGCAGAAGCAATAGTAGCGCGTTTTTCCAAACTTTCGGAATTTGTTAGTCACTCAGGGAACCATGGTTAGTTGACGTCAGAACGCTAAAACTGCCGCTGCCTGACGTCACAATAAACGCGAGCTTTCGTAAACACGCTTGTCTCTTTGTCTGCAAAAAAAAGGCAACTCTTTCCTTTTATCGTTGATTAGCAACGTGCATGCCACTCACTCGCGATTATCAAAGAAAGTGAGAAAAAAAAGCTCTTTGTCAACGCTAACGTTGCTTATTCTCGCTGCCCAGAACGATCCTGCTGTCGGTGATTTCGCTGCTGAACGAACCCAACACTTATAGTCCGGCCAACGTGGACGCATCAGTGATGTACAGGCGCTGGCGCGACTCCAAGGGTCGAGACAAGGAGTATGAGAATATCATCAGGTGAGAGGTCAAAGAATCGGACGGCGAGCTTAAGGGGGAATTGCTAAGGCAGAAGTCGAGATTGCTCTTGATAGCCGGGACAAGATGAAATACGGCTCGATTCAGCTGGAATAATCGGAGTACCGAAAGAGAACCGCAAGAAAAGGCAGCTATCCCAAAGCGTTACGTAGCTCTCTGCTTTGCATATCTCTTTGGCTCGAGTTTAGAAAATGTTCTAGCTGATATCGATTGGCCACTGAAACCGACCGACCGACTGACGCGCGCGTGAGACTGAAAAGTTTTATTCGATTTGTATATAAGTATCGCTCTAATCGACATTTCAAATAATGAGAATCTTTTTTGTTTATCGGTATTGTTTTTTATTCCTCGTCATACTGACTCGCATTGTCAGGTAGTCGGAGTGACCTTAATATAAAGCGGTTGTATAATACTTGGCGACTTTGAATTACAGAAATGACTAACGCTATTATAGTCGTAAAAAAGGAGCGCGATGCTTTAACGACGAGCATTTATCTTTTAACGCAAATAAACATATTTATGACAACAATTTTCCAACGTAAGTCATCCTGTTGAACAATTGATTTGAAAAGAGCAACCTAATCTCGTTCGTAGCTGCAGTATTGAATAAGCAAATGTCTCGATGTGTAATAATAATGACCGCTTTGAAACTGCAGGAAGCAAGCTCAGGCAGCAAAAATGGAGGCGGAGAAGGAGGGCATAGTGGTGCCGGTGACCCTGGAAGACTACTGCATCAAGACTCGAGCGAGGCCTGCCGAGCAGCAGCTCGACATGACGGACTTCTACGACGACGAGTACGAGCTGGACGATGATGACGACGACGACGAGGAGCACCTGAGCGCGAGTGATTACGAAGACGGCGACGATAGCGGCAACGGCGAGTCGTGATCCATCTCCTAAAGCGTCCGAGACCAACACCCGAAGAACACAAGACACAGATCTAACATCAAGTGCTGCTTTCCGCGTCCATACTTTTCCGTACGCATTCTAGGTTTTCATCAATTCAACGAGCTTCTCGATTCGGATCGCATCCTCACGCTCATATACAGTCTATTAGCCCACTAAAACCCTCCAGATAATCTCTTTTTTCTGTCACCCTGATGTACTTTCTGCGTCCGGCCCGGAAGCTCATTAATCTAGGAAAAAATATGAAGGAAAAGCGCGTCTCCGCGATATATGGATACAGCTGAATAACAGCTGCTGCTTCAATCGATCTGTCGAATCGACGTTGTATGTACGCGCAAGTATGTAATATCAATCAGCAGGGAATTTGCGCGGAGCGAATGTGAAAAGGTCCTTTATTTCGACGCAAAACGCTAAATTTTCAAGTAAGGATATTTACCGATTAACTTCGCGTAAGAGGTACAACTATTCCAATTTTTTCTGTGCTTATTTGTGCTCTTAAGGAGATATTCAAGAGGAGAGCTTGACTTTAGCGCGAACGAACCCGTCGCTAGGCAAATATAAAAATTAAATAAATTATAAACGAGCTTCTGTAATCACGAGTACTGAAATAAAGCGCACTCTCTCACGCGCGTACTTGCAGGTACCACTATACGGAGTCACGGCAAATTTTGGTATTTTGTGATATGGCTGAAAAAAAAGCTGACATAGTCGCGAGTTTCCAATAACGGCGACTTTATTCCGAGCTTAAAAAACAGTGACGGGTCTCTTTCGCGACAATTAGCTCGAGCGTTACTTTAGACAAATTATCAATCGTAATCTATCTAATTTTCATTGCTTCACGTTTGTTTTATTAAATTTCCTTCGTTCTTTCTATCCTTCGGTCCCAGTCCTGACATCATCCCTCCCCCTTTCTCAGTCTTTCTCTCTATATCTTTCACATTAATAAATACTGTATTGCGTCTACTTTGTAGCGGTATCGAATATATCTATGTATTCCCGATATTCTTCGTGCATTATGTTGCGTCAAGGCAAATGTTAGTTTAGCTCGTAATTTTGCAAAAGATCTCTGAACATCGAGTATCGTCTTTCGTGAATACAAGCCTTTTTCGTATAATCGATGAAACAGGATTTTGAAAAAAAGGCGTTGATCGATGAGTTATTTAGTATGATTTGTATGACTCTTAATTGTAAATATACCGTGCGTTAATAAATTACTTCATGTTTATAAATAAATTCTCCTATATTAAACAGTCAATCGCCAGTACGACATTATTATTACATTGATGCAAAATAACGATTATTTTGTAAGTTATTTATGTTTTACTGGAATATCTACTGCAACGTGAAACTTTTCAGACATACCAAAATTAAAAAATGGCAACAAAATTTATAATACGTACACTTAATTAATAAATTATTCTTATAAAAACTACTTTGTCACCATTATAGAAGAATTTTCTTATGTTAAATTAATAAAACATTCTAATAATGGTTACATTTTAGATTTTATTTCATTTATTTCAATTTCTTTCTCCTAATTTAATTAATAAATAATTTTTATTTCTTTTTAGAATTTACTTTTTGTCAAAACTTTGTATATTGCTTTATGGATTACAGGATAAAATAACAAACACTTTCAATGAGATTTATTTTGTTAAAAAAATTATTTATTGCCTGTTTTCGTGGATTTCAAAATTAACAATGATATTATTTACACGAGTTCATTCCTGCTTTTCCCTTCTTAGGCCCACTTGGCCAGCCAACCAATAAATGATTTTTAGGAGAGCAAGTTGCAGGTGTTAGTTTGTTCAAGTACACTTCATATCCATGTTCTTCAGCTTGCATTCTCCTATCAGTATCAATAATCAGCATGCACTCATATCCTTGTTTTGTTTTAACATTGTCATTATCATGTGTTTGATCTGCTGCATGACCTAACACTAAATAACTTCTATTATCAAGGATATCTTTAAATGTCTGACTTCGTGGATAAACAATTCGATGGCAGTCTTGTACAGATCCATAACAACATGGACAACAAACAAAAGCTGCGTTTTTTTCAATACATTGCTGAAGTACTAAATCAGTAGCCACTCCACAAGCATGAAGGCATGTTCCAATATCAAAATATCCTTTAAAATAGTCCAAATTACTTTGATAAAATATTACATTATTAAGTGCTAGTTTTTCAACTCTTTTCTTTGCCTTTTTCATTGATTCTGCCTTATTTTCTAATAAAATGATATTACATTGAGGTAATAAATAAGCAATAATAATACCTAGATGACCACCACCTGAACAAAAATCAACTATCACATCTCCTTTTTTGGCTAGTTTTAATATGGGTCTACATAAACTTTCCAACTGTTGAAACTTCCTTTGTAAACGAGAGTCTGGTAAACTTCCTCCTTCTGGTGTTGCATCATATGGAACATTTGTCCAGTCTATTATTTTTTCTTCTCCAAATAATTCATCAAGATTTGTTTGCAAATTACAACTTTTAATTTTTTCCAATGAATAATCAATATCTTCCTGCCTGGTATAAATGCGATTTCTAGGCTTATACCGTTTTGGATCACTTTTATACAAACTTTGATTTTCAACACAAGGAAGGGTATAGTTTAGTAACAAATCTCTACTACCTAATTCTTCAATATATAAAATATCTAAAGATCTAATAATATGTTCATTTGTAAGCATATTTTCATACCATTTTACTGTTAATGGAATAATATCTCTAACTTGTTTTTTATCAACAAAAGTGAAAAACATGTGAATACATACAAAAATTATAATGTCTGATAGCGTAAGTGTTACACCTTCTGCAAAAACATGCTCTGGAAGATTATTTTTAATTTCATCCAGAGGCTTACCTGTGAACTTTTTAGAATTTGTATATTTGTATATGTTATGCAACCTTGCAGGCTGTGACATATGACATTCAAATCTGGCTAAAGTTACAGGCAAAATGCCATCTTGATTTTGTTCAACTGCTGATTTTAATGTTGACACAATATCTACTTCACAAAAGTTGGTCCAAATACTTGCTTCAGAGCAAGCCAGTAAACAAGCTCCTTTAAAACCCAGCAAATCTTTAGAATAATGGTCTGGATGGTCAATAACAATATTTTTAATTATTTGTCTTAAAGTTGCACAGAGTCCAGCAATGCAACTATTATCATTTTCTTCTAAATTTGGTAACTCACAACCACTTGCTATTTTTGATAATTCACAATATTCCACAAATTCATATTGAAATGTGAATAGATCAACCACAAATGAATTTTCTTTAGGAGTCAGACTATCTTTTACCAGCATAATTTGTATGTCAGAATTACAATATTTTATTGTAAATAAAGTAATAAGAGTTTCAATAGGTACATGACACAATTGATCAGTAGTGAATACCTTCAAATAAACCTTCATGATTATGCTGTTTTATAGGATCAAACACTGCCTCTTAATTGCCTTGCTATTTTCCTTATGACTCGTTGTCTCAAAACATTTTCTCTCCAAAACACAGTGATACAAGATAAAATAGCTCCAACAAATGTAAAACTTTCAAACTGCCAAAAATTCCTTTCTTCTAACCAGGCAACTCTATCACAGCTGGAAAAAGTGAATAAATAAAATAATTTTAAAATGGAAAAAAATTAATATTGTAATGGATGTTAAAAACAAATGTAAATATACCTTCTGGTAATTTTTTCTCCAGATTTACATTCGATAATTTCTTTATATCTTGCTTTTGTGCATACTCCAATGCTTTGGCTGGCTATTTCAAAAGCTGAACAAGGATGGCATTCTGAAATCACTTTAAAATCTTCTCCGGATAAACAAGTAGAATTTGCTTCAACATTTTCAACAAATACTTTTCCTCCTGTAGTATCAGTCCAATGACTTTCGACAATAAGCACTAGAATTGTTAACCTAATAATGCACACTTAGGCATTACTTTTACTTTAATGAAAAAATATAATGAATAAAAAAATTTTATTTTTATGCGTGAAACACCGAGGTGTGACTTACCCTCCTAATAAAGTAATGCCGAAAAGCATGCGTTTTTTTGAGCAGGATTCTATCATGTTGTAATTATATTTTATTTCAGAACTATCTTGATTTCATTTAATCCTTCATTCAAGTTATAATATAATATTTAAAGATACATTTTTCTTTTAATCAGTATTTGTTTATCACGCAAAAATAACCTTATGAGTCTCATACTTTCATGATGCAACCACAAAATAGGTATAAGAAACTAATCAAGATATTCGAGATAACAATATCCGCGGGATCCCTAATTCTGAGTTTCACTGATTTGCCGCTAGCATACTTGTCGCTTCGAGACGGTGGACCTTCATCATCGGACCAACCGGAATTCACCAACGAGCGGCACATCTAGCTCGCTTTACCATTGAAACATGTGCTTTTCAGTGTTATTATTTATAAGCTCAACCGGCATTGTTGGTCGTATGAAAATTAATATGAAAATTAAAAATACTAAATGGACAAATGATTTTTGAGCAGCTAAATGAGATGAATAAGTTTAATTGTCTTTTAACTAGTAGTTTATGTAGATGTTTTAATGATTTAAAAATTAATATTTATTTGAAGTAGAAAAGTTAGTATATTCAGTAAATCTGTTTCATACTTTATTATTTTTATTTTATTTCTTTAAGTTTCTTTTAATTGCAGGTATTAGATTCTTTAAAATCATTAGTTTTTTTAAATTTACATAGGTAATTATTTGTGAAGTCATCGAACCAAAAAAGCAAACATGACAAAATATTTAGGAATAGGGACTCGGAAGTCTATTACGCATCTGGAACCAGAGAGTGTTACATTTTCAATTCTCACAGCAAATGATATTAGAAATTTGAGTGTTAAAAAGATTACAACATCTGATTCTTTTAATATGCTTGGGCATCCATTACTTGGTGGCTTATATGATCCTGTCTTAGGTAATTACATAAACAAATGACTGAAGAATACTTTTAAATAAATTTAATTATTGACTTCTAATTTTTTGATTAAATAAAACTTTTTAGGACCAGCGACTGATTCTTCAGATCCTTGTAGAACTTGTGGACATAATATAATAAAATGTTCTGGACATTTTGGACACATTGATTTGCCAATGCCTGTTGTGAATCCAGTATTTCATAAGGCTTTACAAACGTTGTTAAAATTATCTTGTTTAAATTGTTTTACGCTGCAAATCCCTACCTATGCAAAGCTTTTGCTTCATGCTAAATTGAGACTTTTACAAGAAGGATTTTTTAACTATGCAGATGGCTTAGAATCTGAGGTAAGGTCAGCTTTACCAGATTCAAATAATATTGAAGAAGCACAAATATTTCACATTGGTGATATTATTGAAAGTTACATACAAAATGTTCGCAATATAGAAAGATTTAGTATTGGAAAAAATTCTTCTGTTAAATTAAATCTTAACACAAAAAATACAAATATGCAATGGCACACTTATGTAGATACTTTTCTGAAACAATATAAAACTGGAAGAATTTGTATTCATTGTCATGAAGCAATTCCAAAAATTACTGTTTTAAAAAATAAAATAATGACGAATAAAATGCATAAATCTGATAAAAGTAATTATTCTGTTCAAAAACTTGAAACTACTATTTTAATGCCAGACCAGACTAAAGAGTATATGCAGAAATTGTGGCAAAATGAAACAGAAATGTTAAAATTAGTAATTCCTTGCTTAAGCAATTTAAATATTGAGTATCCTACAGATGTATTTTTCTTTGAAGTCATTCCAGTCTTACCTCCAATAGTAAGGCCTATAAATCAATTACACGGTCAAATAATAGAACATCCTCAAACTCATGTGTATAAATCAATTGTTCTTAATTGCCTTACACTGAGAAATATCATTCAAGCTATTCAAGATGGAGATATAAGTAAACTTCCTGATGCTGGAAAAATTGTATTTAATAACACAAGGGGTAGTTCACCCATTGAAAAACTTCACAATGCATGGCAAGAATTGCAAGCTAATGTAGATCATTTAATTGATAGGGATTTAAGTAAGACCTCAGATTCTGCTAACTGTCAAGGGTTAAAACAAATTATTGAGAAAAAAGAAGGTGTTATTCGAATGCATATGATGGGTAAAAGGGTCAATTTTGCAGCTAGGTCTGTAATCACACCAGATCCTAATTTAAACATAGATGAAATTGGTATCCCAGAAGCTTTTGCTACTAAACTTACATATCCAGTTACAGTTACCCCATGGAATGTTGCAGAGCTACGACAATTAGTGTTGAATGGACCAGACGTACATCCTGGTGCAGTCATGGTTGAAGAAGCAGATGGATACATTAAAAGATTAACTTCAGACAGGGTATTTAGAGAGGCTACTGCAAAGCGACTCCTTACAATACCTAACAAGACCAATAATTCTTGCCAAGGAGTAAAAGTAGTTCACAGACATTTATAGAATGGTGATATTTTATTATTGAATCGTCAGCCAACTCTCCATAAGCCTAGTATTATGGCGCATAGAGCACGTATTCTGAAAGGAGAAAAGACTTTGCGTCTTCATTATGCTAACTGCAAAGCTTACAATGCAGATTTTGATGGTGATGAAATGAACACACATTGCCCACAAAATGACTGTTCGAGGAACATTTTTTGAAAAAGATGACTATATGCAGCTTGTTTTCTCAGCTCTGTCAGTTATAAAGGGAAATTTAATTTTATTACCTCCAGCCATTATAAAGCCTGTTCCTATGTGGTCTGGAAAGCAAGTCATTTCTACCATTATTATAAACATCATA
>UCOM01004868.1:0-10885 GCA_900474385.1 Ormyrus pomaceus | reverse complement strand
GTGTACACTCCCTCCCCCCGGCGGAGAGCGCTCGCGTGCACGCCGATGAAATATTAAGCTGGACTTCCGCGTGCGCCCGCCGAATACAAAGAGGCGCAATTATCATAACATTTCGGGGAGAGCGATGCGCCCCGAGAGATTTATGCGCTTCCGGCCCGATTTCTGGCCGATAAATTCAATTTCGGTGAGCGCGGCGCGGGGCGCGGATTTTTTTTTTTTTCCGGGAGAGCTGCTGCGACCCGGTTTTTTGTCGGCTCTGCGGATCTGATCTGATTTTCCGGAAATTGAATGCTGACACAGTTTCGACAAAGTGGGAAAACGATATTTACGTAAAGCGCTCTCTCTCTCTCTCTCTCTCTCTCTGTATTTCGGCGTGATTTTCTGTTTAGCTGCGTATATTAGTTAAAGAACAATGTCGAAATTAGGGTAGAGCAAAAAGATTTAGTTTTCTTTATCGTTCTTCGACTAAAAATGGAAAGCTTATTAATGAATAGTTTTCCCAACGCGGACGGAGAATTCAAAAGGAACAATTCCTTTTTACCGTATTAACGCGTCATCGCGAAGTCATTCTGCGAGCCGCGTATATACGACTCCTACACTCCTCTCTTTTTTTTTTCTCGGCAACAATTTATCAGCACGTCGGGTTAAGCCTTACAGGTCCCCGAGCATTTCATAACCGCTTCTTCCTCCTACTTGATGAAACCGTCTTTCAAGTGGATATGCAAATTCAAAGGCCAAAATTATATGTCCCGTTAGCCCGTGTAATCCAATCTCGAGGATAGCTACCACATTGTACCATACATCTCCGAGATAATCGTAATTTGAATTTGAAAATTAAGTTGGGAAGCAGGCCGCTCTTTTAATACCGTATAATTTCAAATGAAAAGAATGCCTCGACGTATAATCCAATTATACGTCCGAGCGACGGTCCGCTTAGAATAACGTACAGAGAATATCCATTGAAATTAACAATCGTGCCATTACCGTTCCACTCGTCCGCGTCGGCGGCGAAAAAAAAAAAGGGACTCGATCCCGAGTCCGACGTTAATTTCCAATCTTTCCCCGTCGTCCGTCATAACCCTCCAATATCGGCCCCGATCGTAGGAAGAAAAAGAGCCGTAACGCGCTTATATAGGATCGAAGGAATACCGAGAAATAAATCCCGGGACACGAGTGGCCCGTAAATTCGCCTCGGCAGAAGGAACCACGTGCTATATAATGGCGAAAAAACGACGAGGAGGACTGCGTCGCGAGGGAGAGGGGCGAGAACGCGGCACGGACCGGTGCTGGATAAAAAAACTCGATAGACCTGCAGCCAGTTTGCCTACTGCTAGTATGTATAAGCCTTCCTTCCCGAACTTCGGCCGAGGCTGATTTCGAGCCACGATACTGTCCGTTTTGGCTTAACTGTCTCTGGCTTTCTTATAACGTTTCGCTATTCTGCGCACAAGTGTCGCCTTTTCGGCCTTGCAATACGGCTGTGTACTTTGTACCCTGAAAGTAAATTGAACGTTTGACATTCTCCTCCAGCTGCAGATTCTTTCGCTGCAAATTTATTTACCGTTCGTCACTGTTTTTAAACGAGGCTAAGTATTGTCGGCTGGCTCAATGGAATAACTGACGTGAGAAAATGCGTTTATGACTGCGGCTATTTTGAATAATCAGAAACAAACTTGGGAATAATTGTGTTATATATTCATTCTACTTTCATTTTTATCGCCGCGTATAATACGTGTGCTTAAAAGTATTTCTCTCAATGGAAGAATTGTTCGAGCGTGTAACAATAAAAGCATAAAATAAAAGTATTACTTGACGACGAATACAAGTGCAAGATTTTTACATGAATAATTTTTTTTTTCTTCCTCCCCTCATCTCAAGATAATTTACTAGAAGATTAAAAAACTGTTTACGACGACGTTAAATTCCAAACATTCCCTTTTACAAATACATTATTTATGAAAAACAGCCCGAAACAAAATAAAAAATCCCTCGAATATATCCCTCCCGAGCTGCACGTCTTTGAAATCCACTTGTTCCCGCTCTTCATCATCGCTCTCTCTCTCTCTCTCTCTCTCTCTCTCTCTCTCTCGCCCATTCGTTTTTCTAACTCTGCAGGCTCGTTCGGCTCAAGGCTGAGGCTCTCCGCCACTACTACTCCTCTCCGCGGCATACTCGTAAGCGGCCCCTCGTGTGCGTACGTTACGCAACGAGCTGCACACGCACGAGCCGAGGTCGCGACTCGCTTCGCTCTTCCGTGGCCTCCTCGAGCTCGTTAGAATCCGCCGGCGGAGTTTTTTTCTTTTTCTTTTTTTCTTCTTCTTCTTCTCTTTTTGCAGAAGAAGGCGAAGATCCTGAGCTGCAGGCCTTTTTATCCGACGGAGATGCCAGCGGCGGAGTGGCGGCTTTGCTTCTTTTTCTTTTTCAAAATGGGCACGCATATAGTTTTTCGAAGCGATGGTAGTGTAGATGGGCTGCGGGCACTATTGTGGGGAAGTGACTGTAGATACGGAATACCTATTCATTGAGACAACTGTGACGGAATTACGGTTTTGTGATTCATATTTATTTATGACACTATATGCCGAGCGCGGCTGGCTTGAATTAAATTCTTGCTTTGTGACGAGTTGTATACCAGAAAATGTGTAATAAAGCACGTAGACTAGAAGTTTATTTTTATGATGCACTAAATATTTAGATACGGGTTTGCCATTTTTTGCATCTGGCCGAATGTGAATGAAAACTAAATTATTAAAGAGGCTCTACTTATAGGCGCACGCAATCTTTCAAAAAATCTATTTATCAAAGCCAGCGACTGAATAATACAAAAAGTAGTTATAAAACTGTCGCTCTCTCTCTCTCTCTCTCTCTCTTTCGGCTTTAAAAATCTCATAATGCACTTTCACCGGCAGCGAGGTGAAACAAAAAAAAATATATATATATCAGCCGCATTCATAAATAAAGGGAATCTGTCAATAAACGGCACGTCTCTTCTCCCCATTTTTTTTTTTCACGCACACTTGCCCGCAGCAACCAGCACACCGAGAGAAAGAGACGGCGCGCAGCGACAGCCAGCAGTCCATTATATTCAGCGCGTAAAACTATAGGCCGCGAGCCGATGCATCCGATGACAAAGGTAATAAACGGCGATCGTAAACAATAAAGGAGAAAAAAAAAAACACGGAAGCGAACCGGCAGCGGCGGCCGGCCGGCCGATGTTGTCGGGAAAATATCCGCGTTTGTTGGCTAACATCTAGCCGGCCTTTGCATGGCGGCCGCCTATTGCGAGGCTGAAATAATGGAATAATTGTTTGCCGATGCGGGAGATAAACAAGTTGAAAAAAATTGAAAAAAAAAAATCGGTTTCTATTGGCATTGGGTGGCTCTGATGTCGCTGATCAAGTTTTTGCTGTTATACTCCGACCATAAATGTTTTTTTTTTTTTACTTTTTGGCTTCCAATGGGAAATGCTTTTTCAGCGCTGCAATTACTCTATGCAAATATGAATGAGAGCGACGCGCTGTAAAATTTTTTCTAGGACGAATGAATTATCGCTCGCACCATGAACTGCAGATTATTTTGTATCGCCAATTTATTACAATATTTAATGAACTGCGAATGTTTAAACATACGCATCCTCCTTGCGAGCGCATTGTTATTTTTAATGCCTCCAGTCGAGAGATATCACTCGAATTCAAATTCCCAAGCGCGTCGAAATGCCTCTGCCGTCCACCGCGACTCGAGCCAATAGCATCTCCGCATCCAACTTTATTACAATATATGGCTCCGGCCGGCTATCTGTCCGGCATTATTTCAGTTTAATTGAAAAAAAAACTCGTCGGCGGCCTTGATGACGCAAACTCGGCTGCGGTATTCCCCCGCAGCCACAGCTCGGTGTGGATAATTCGCGCTTAAAATAATTCGCGCGCAAGTGCACGCGAGCCGCGTACCCTCTCCCGGCTTTTCTGGGCTACGTTTTTCACGTAGCCGCGGCCAAACTGATTCTGTGCGCCGATGGGCGAACGGTTGATACGCCACCGGAAGGGAGGGGAGAATGTAAGAGAGAGAAAAAAAAGTCGCGCGGACGCGTGGCTGGAATACCGAAAAAGTGCAAGAGCGACGATATGTGCGCCGGGACTCGAGTTGAAAGTTACCCGGGAGTGGCAGTGCTGAAGATGCATTTGTACGGTTAGAGTTGTTTGAAGCCAAACGTTGGACGAAAGGTAAACGTTGGCGTTGAGCGAAAAAAATCAAATTAAACCGCTTTTCTTTCGACGCAAAGCGCCGATAAAAAAAAATTTAAGCTTATCCTTGCAGGTGTATAAAATACAGTATACTGTTCGTGGTTTTTAAATTAAAATTATACACACGAAACTCTGTTGCCAATCTCTGGAGAATAATGCCCACTATACAATTTTATAGCAGTTTTGAACTTAATACGCTGCTTTCAATTGCGTTACTTGCTCCTAAAGATTTTACGCTCTAAACTTCGTACACAAAGATGGCGCGTAATAAGGTATCAAGGTCTCGGGGAGGAATTCTCAACTACTTCAAGACGTATAGTGAAATACGTCGGGAGCCGCGCGTTGTTTATTACCCGTAGACTTCGCGCCGCTTTGTGTGTATGTGTGTGTGTGTGTGTTTAGGCGAGAAGAGAGCCTTGATGAAATTTTGCCGATTTTCGTTAGACGCCGAGGGAGAATAAATTAATGCCTCGGCGCAGGAAATTGGAAACTCTGTGCAGAGGCGAGAGATAATTAAAGATTGGAAATCGATACGGCCGAAGGCTGCAAAATAAATTATATTATTGACAAATGCAGTTTCGCGACACGCGATCATTATCGGAAATAAGTCGAACGACTACATCCAGAAATTACCATAGTTAAAAATAAATTGCCGCTCCGCGACCGGCAAAATGCGTTCACCTTTGGCGTAACTTCCATACCTGGAACGAAAAACCACGCGGCCGCGAGTGCAGATATATACGTTTTAAAGAAACTGGATTTCCCAAACCGCCAAAACATTCTTTTCCGCTTACGATAAATAATTCAAACCGCTTCCCCCTCCCGCCGTATACCGCGGCAACAAATCCGCGCCGCGACAAAAGAGCGCAGCGGCGCGCCACGAGAGCCCGGCGCAGAGAAACAATTCCCTCTGAAAAAAAAAAGTGAGCGCGCACTCGTAAAAATTTCACCGCGGCGACCCAAGTGGCTCCTAGCCTCGCGTCTCGCGCGTCGCAGCTCGACGGCAATTCGAGCCATAAAATTTCTCCGACCTCGCTGCAGACACACACACACGCGCGCGCGCGCGCATCTTCACCTCGAGCTGGCTGCAGGCTGCATTAATATAGAGGAGTTTCCGCGCATGCGAGGCTGGCACACCACTGGCCTACATTCCGGCGAAGACTCGGCTGGAAGTGGGTCAGGCCGCAGCCCCTGCAAACGCTCTCTCAGGGTGGGGTTGCCTCTCTGTCTCTCTCTTCTCTCTCTCTCTCTCTCTCTCTCTCTCTCTCTCCGGGGCCGCGTTAGATAAATCGCGATCAATAAAGGTGCTCCCCGCCTCGTTATACGATGCTCGACTGAATAATTCCTTCGCCGGGAATTCGTCCGCGGATATCTTCGTCGACTCGATGATGGTGCAGCGATACTGGCAATGAATACCGATTGTTTATCTGGTAGCATGGGTTTTGAGAAGCGAGAGAGGCTGATTTTGAGTGTGCCTTCGGGGGATGGATAGCGGGAAATTACCGTGATTTTGAGAGGCTGATTGGCCGGGCTTATTGCGCGTCGGGAAATAGTTAAATGTATATGAATTATGGTAAATAGTTATTATTAGGAAGATTTTCTGAGGGAAATGATGGAGTATCGTATACAAGAATTTTTTTTTTTTTCATGTTGAATTGTAGTTTATTGAACAAAAGTATTTGTCGATTTTTATTTCTATCCTGATTTTTTACCATATTATATGATTACCAAACGTCTAAGTTTTTCACGTATCGATTACTAATTTATACCTAAATCTTGCAAGAAAAGCGTTGCGCAAAACCGAGCTCCCTCCTTTTCTACCAAAGAAAAACCAAAATTAACGAAAGTTCTCAAACTAATTGATCTTAATTCGACAAAACTCGAGCGGTCCAAGTTCGCTCGAGCAAAAATGCAAAGTGATCGAGGACCGAGCCCGGAATTATTTGATCGCCCGACAATTTCTCCCGTTCATAGGCGATTTCCCATCTCCTCGATTAGGAGAAACGCTGCGGAAATTTTCACCGGCTGAACTTTGCCTCCGATAACTTTCGCGCGCCCGACAGCACATGGACGTTTCATTAAATTCACCGTTACGCCCTTTTCTTATGCCGTCCTTGCTTTTCTTGGGAACTTCTCCCGGCGCCGATTGTGGATTCCCGGTGGACGAGGGGGGGAAGAGTAACTCGACCTTCATTGAATGCTGGAACGATGCGGAGCGCTGGATTTGAGTAACGAGCTTTTTCAGACGTTCATTATGTGCGGTTTCTGATTTGCATTCCCTATTTCGTGCTCAAGATTCGAGTAATTAATAGAGGAAGTAGGAGCTGACTCTTCGAATTAATAAAATTGAAAGTAATACTGATTAATATTAATTTTTTTGAGGTCGAAGAACTTATACTTTAAAATCACTGTCCCATTAAAACTCGTCAATTTCCTCAAAGAATTCGAAAATCTTAAAAATAACACCTCTCCGCATCTCTCGAGCATCGCTCGAGCAAACATCTGTGCATCGAAAGCCAGCACTCGCAATGCATCATTGTAAAGTATCCTTTCTTCCCTCGGCCGTTATGCTCAACGATACAGGATAGACGCGTCGTCAGGGGAGACTCCGCCTTCGGGCGGACGAAATGCCGATAGATAAGAGACGCGATATACATATTCCTCGCCGTGGCTCCTTTTTTTTTTCTCCGTTTCGAGGCAGGAGTGCAGGCAGGAGAGAGAGGCATCGTCGCGGAGTGAAAGGCGCTCCTCGCTGTGCCGGAGTAAAAATCTGTTAATTGCGCGGCGAGACTCGCGCGAGAGTGTCAGGCGGTTAAAGGAAGATCGGGACGCTGCTGTCGGGAGTTTATTTTATTGATTTCCATCGTAGCTCGAACTTTAATACTGCTCAGGGATATTTTTCGTTTGTAAAAGTAGACTTTATTGCTGTAGTTAACGAGATACGTTCTATTAAGTAAGTATATGTATACAACGAAATACCTGTAGAAATACACTAAAACGAGTAACTAAAAAGAATACAAAAAAAAAAAACGAATAAACGTCTGTAGAAACAAGAAATCTTCCTACAAACCCCTAGAGCCATGCAGATAGTAATCCGAATCGCGAGTTTCCATTATTTACGAGTCACTTAGCGTAATGCGCGCGATAGGGAAGAACGTGCTTATCGACGCTCGACAAAGCGGAGAAATTTTTTTTTCCCGTCGGTTCGAATGCGCGCGCGCGCACACGCGCCCCGCGCACTCAGTCCACTCTAATTGGCACTCGATGCGCGAGGAATTGCTCATTAGGTCGCTGGGTAATCGATGCGACACGTGCCGTCAAATATTAACTGTACAATCGAAGCGACGAATTCCGACGGAGGTAAAAAAAAAAAAAAAACAAACCGGAGCAGCCCGCCCGGGCTTTGTTCTCGTTCGCTGCTTCTGACGGGGGCAAACGATAACTGCGGAGTGCAATCGAAGTTTCAAAATTGGATTGGGCTTTAATAAAAGTTGGACGGCGGATACTTTCTTGTTTTCCGGGCTAAACATCTAAGTCTGACAAATGGTGTAAACAAAATTGGATATACCTTTTAGTTTTGTTGTGCCTGCGCGGCAGCATTGTAATCCGAATAAGAAATCTCGGGGAAAGTTTTTATGATTCATACTTGCATTAAAAAAACAATCGATTAAATTCATTTTTGCAGGAATCAAAGCGTGAAGTTCTAATGGCTGCTCTTTACGAAAGTGAAATTTAACGTAACCAAGCTTGAAAAAAAAAATGATTCGCTCAAAAACGTAGTGAAAGTCTCGCTGAAGTATACCTTAACTTCATAAAAAAAAAGAACAGTAACATTAGCTCCTCCGAAAATATGACCAGTGTCCGAAATTCCTACTGTGTACTATGCAAATTCACTTCTCTCTCTCTCTCTCTCTCTCTCATCGACATTCCAATAATTCAAGCCGCAAATTCCCGTTGGAAATTAAACAGCCGCAAATAACTCGTAATAGTTAATTACCCCCGTCCAGCGGGTATTCCCATCGCGGCGATTCGAAAAATCGTCCCAAAATCCGGCGTGCAAACGCGCCCCCCGTCCAACGGCGCGTAACGGCCGGACTGCGACCGCGGATCGGCCCGCCTACATTATTCAGAGCCTTCGATTTAGACGGCCGCGGGAGCGCGCGCGGCATCACGCGCAAATATTGATTCCCCGCGCGCGCGCGAGAGAGAGAGAGCTGACCCAGAAAGCGTCTCTCTCTCTGCCCGCGGACGAGGCGCAGCTCGCGAGAGAGAGAGAGAGCCTTTATAAATCACCTGCGTGCGAAATTGGAAAAGGAAGCGCGGCGTTTATTAGACCAGCAGTGACGGAGAGATGCACCGGGGGAAGATGATGGATGAGACGCGGCGAAAGAATCCGCCCAGCTCGCATGCAAAAATCGGTAGCGAGCAAAGAGAGAGGATGAGTAATGTGCGCGCGTCGTGTGTGTGTGTGTGTGTGCGTGTGTGGGAGAGAGGCGTCTGGCTGGGAAAGTCGGGAGTGGATTTTTTATTTGTTTATTTAACGGTTTAATGCGGGCAAGGATTATATGGAGGCTCTCGGAGAGATGATGTATGGGTATGAAAGGGAGTAGTGCGCGTATAACTTTTGCTATTTTTGGAGTTAGGAAACTGCCGCTGAATTTTAGAGCCAACTTCGCGCCCGTTTTTAGCTCTCTCTCTCTCTCTCTCTCTCTCTCTGAGAAACTTTCGAGCCGCGTTCGCTTTTTTCCAGGGCAGAAATTTTATTTATCGCTTTGGGAATATTTTCCTGGTGGGCTATTTTAAAGTCTGGATTAGAGTGATTAAACTCCGGATGTTTTAGTTTGTTCAAGGTATTTTTTAAGTTATTTAAGATGAAAATTTTGTTTGTACATAAAATCAATGTTATTCTACTGCAACGAACGTTAAAAATAGTTTGTTTGTTATTTATATGTATACCTCTGGAAATTCGTTCGGTTCTCATAGAAAATATTTCAGCTTTGTATCGAATGAATTACACGCAAAGTTCACTGAATCGAATATCGCAAAAATAATCGCTGCAGGAATAACAGGTACATCTGAAATATAGGTCAATGCTTTGAAAAATAAAACAGCCTGAAATATCATTGATAAATCAAAAAGTCAAGAAAGAAACGAGTTTTTCTTTCCATATAGAAACGCGCTATGAATACTGAAAATTAAAGCAGAAAATTACAAACAAATTCTACTGTAGGGGTATAACTTTTACTAATTATTATAGATTTTCAGGGAAAACTTTCTACTGTTCATTACTGAGGAAATTTAAATTACAAAACTTCTTAAAACAAATACTTTTGATGGTTGAATGCAACTTTCTTGATAAAATAAAATTACGTATATAGATAATAATCGTTATTAATTTCAAATCACCTAATAAATTTTGTTTAGTCGTTAATGCGCAAGTGAAATGAGTTTTTATTGAAACGAGCGAAATTATACGGCGCAAGCAGATTTTGAATGAAAATATTTCAGGTAAAACCGCATATCGTATCGGAACAGGTTTTTAAAAAATGTTTGATCCCCGTTAAGCCTGCCAGTAACGGTAATGTTATGCAGAGCATAATTACATCGATTTAACCTGTAGGCAAGTGTCGACTGACGCAACGATTTTCCTACCTTTCGAACAATTTTCCACGTGAGAATTTTTAAAAAAAGAGACCGCGCGCCAAAACATTTCCGGGGAGCAAACTCGATCGTCCATTGGATTAGCTCCCCGTCCCACCTCGGCGATACTCCCTCGGCGGAAAAACGGCAATAAATCAAGGAACATTTTCAAAGCCGGTGATCCGTAAAAAAGGTGACCCGCGGCGCTACGCCGCTCGCATATCAACAATAGCTGCTTGCGAAACCCGCGCGCGCATTTCTCTCGCGACAGTAATTCACCGCGGCTCTGCGCGCGGTGCTCTCGAAAAATGGAGGACAGGTCTCTCTCTCTCTCTCTTCCTCTCTCTTTCTATCCTCGAGCGAATTGCGCGCGCGGAACCACTGACCGGGTTCCCGTTTTTGTCGCTGCGGAAAGAGGCGGCGGAAAAGACGAAAATAGAACGCAGCGCCGAACGAAACGACGCGGGGAGGATCAAAGCGGAAAGAGAGCCGAGCTCGCGGGGATCGATTTTAGAAATGATGCTTTTCATCGAATCGTTAATGAATGGACGCTTATGGCAAATCGGGATACTCATTTACGGAGCACTTTTGAGGGAATATGCGGATTGTCGGTGCTTTCTTTGACCGAGGTAAATTGGTTCGATTGTTTCCGGACGTCTTCAGCTGGAAACTCGTTTTGAGAATACTTGTTAACATTTAATGTAAAACGCAGTACATTTTATGGATAATATAAGTTATACAAAAAGCAGTGACTAAAGCTTCCCAAGCAAAAGATTCAGCGACAAGCGCATTTCCTGTTAAAAAAGGAAAGAGGCAACAGCAAACGCAGCTAAACCCCGTTAATTCAAGCCCATCCCCAACGTTAAATCCGACCTGTATTCGGCGCGTTTACACCCAGATTTAAATTCGCGCGCGAGGAATAAAAGCGAGGGGGGGGGGGGGGGGAGAAGGAAAGAGAAACAGCGGAAGCCGTCATGAGTGGATTGTTAAGGAGAAGTGTAAGG
>UCOM01004867.1:0-10889 GCA_900474385.1 Ormyrus pomaceus | reverse complement strand
GCGGAGGGCGAGGACGCTGCGGAGAGAAAAACGTGAAAAAATGCGCGCGCGACTCGTCTGGGAATTCTCGATCCGCTCGGTGGTCGAGGTCCTCCCGCTGCCTTGAACGTCAAATCCGGGCCCTTTCACTTGCCGACTTGACCCACTGGCTGCTTCGCTCGGCTTCTTTCTCGCCTTCGACGCGCGCAACGAATTCCGCGAACTTTCCTGAGCTCGGCCGATTTCATTGAGCGAGGCTCGTCGGTTTTTAATAAGCGCACAGTCCGACTCGACGATCGAAGGTTTGTTTACTTGCCGGGGAAGGCTGCCACTGTTTCCTGCTGTGTATTTTCGTATCGGGTTTATTGTGTTCTTGCTCTGGACGATGAAAGCTGCCGTTTCTGTATTATTTTGCAGAACTTTCTGAATTGGGTAGATAAATATGCGGAAGATTACTGTCGTAATTAAAACAATCAGCTGTTGAAGTTTTTGGTTTGGAGATATTTTAAAGGGTATTTTATGAAAGTTTATTTAATTAAAACTTGGCTTGTTTTCTTTAATTGAAAGATTTGAGGAAAAGCAGTTTAAGAGTGTAACTTTTTTTCATTCAATTCACGGAATGATTAAAGACAGAAAATACATTTCCTGTTCTGCGTCGTAATTGAGCTTTAAAGCATCTGCCAGTAACGAATCTCTACTATAGAAGAAATAGCTTTAATTACTGTTTTGTACAACAGTTTTATAGTTTGAAAAATAAAATATTACGGGTCATTACTCTAAAATATATTATATTCACTGCTACACTGAATTGCACTATCATAATTTGGTCTTCGAATTCATCACATCAATCGCACAAAAGAAAAGTCTATTCGAATTACAACTACAACTTCAATATTTTGCACTATTCATCCATCGAATAAATCTAAAATAAGTACCAACTACCAGTACTTAACCCAGCAAAGCAGCCTACCCCACTTTTCAAACAATCCCGCGAAACTTAAAGAAATCACCACACCTCACCTCCACCTCTAAGGCGCGAATCGCTCGAAAAGGAAAAGCCCTTTGTCTCGCTCCTCGCATTCAGAGGCCGCCATCTGCCCAGATCTTACAATGACCGCGGCCGAAAAGTAAGCTCCGGACCCTCGTTGCGAGTGGGACTTTCCTTCCCCTCCCCAAGTCACCCCATCAACGAGTTTAAAGGCACGCGCTGCAGCGAACATCTGTCCGATCGCGCGGGCTTCTCTTTCTTCTCGGAGAGTGTGATAGCGTGCGCGCGTGTTTGAGCGCGCGTCGAAGGGGAGGGAAGGAGTGGAGAATGGACGTAATGACGGATTACACGGTTAATAAATTTTTCGAATTAAGGTTATTGCTGATTTGGGAATTAATGGCTAGGTTGCTAATTAGAACATTGTAGGTAGCAATAATTTGTAGGTGATAATAAAGTGTGCTGTTCAGATACATGAATTTATTATTTAAAAAGTAATATATTAAGGTAAAAAAAAATTCATGTAAATAAATTTGCAAAACATAAATAAGTGCTTTGATTTAAAAAAGAAAATTCTCATGCTAGAAAGTAAGATATTCAAGGTCAAAAGTGGCTTGTGCAGAGGTTGAGTTTTATTACCATTAAAATTAATTTCATCCTCATGAATCATGAACGATTTCAACGAAAATAATGTTGAAATTTAAAAGTTTGATGTCTCAAAGAACAAATCGGTCAATTCCTATTACGATAAAAAAACTTGAATGGAAATCGTAAGATTTTTATTCAAAGAGATCCTATATAAATGATATCTATTATAATGTTTTTTTATGTACTCAGCAAATAATCCAATGCGGTAATAATTTTTTTCTAATCAGAATAAAAGTTTGCTAATTTGTTGAACAGTTCATCAACTTTAATCAAACTGATCAAATTGCCAACACCGGTAAAGCGCACAAATTCCTCCCCACTTCAAAACCATAATATTATCGAGGCACGAATAAAAAAAAAACTCCATCCACCCTTCGCCAAAAGCGGGCCGCTTCCTTTGTGCGCACTCGAACCCAGCAGCAGCTTCGAAATTAGAGAAAGATCGAGAAGAAAGTAAGGGGGGGATCGAAGAAACAAAACAAAAGGTGCAAGAGGCGAGAGCGAAGGGGGGACGGCGCACTTACTCGCAACCCTCCCGGAAGAAAGAAAGGAGACAGGAGCGAGAGAAGCCTTGCCTTCTCCGGTGTACTATTGACATCTGCCTTCGGCCGCTTATTATTTCGCTATTCCGAGGGGGACTCGCGTTACTTGCTCTCCGGCCACGTGGACCGGAAGTTTTTATTTTTAGACGCAAAGCGGAGCGCAGGAATTGGACGGGGGCGCTTTGTGCGAGGCCGGCTTGAGTCTGATGTCATTTTTGTTCGGGGAGCGAAGGCGGCTGGGTGTATTGCGTTGCTTTGTATACACCTTGATCTTTGATATCGGACGTTATTATTATCGGAATTGTAGAGTCAGAGTCGTGGCTTTGTTCTGGATCGACGAATTTCGCGTGTGAATTCATTTTACTTGCTATTCGAGAATTTATTTTTATATGCTGCGCGCGGCTGAAGAATTATTTCGTTTCCTTATCTTGGAATTCTGCAAAAATAAGCGTACTCGTGAATTACGTAATTTAAATTGTACATTATCCGGCACTCTGCCAGTCTCAATTTTAAGCTCCGGTTTAGCTTAAGCAAAGCGAAATAAGATGGAATTTCGATAAACCACGTGGAACGATTCATTTCACCTATAGACGTTTATTATCATCTGATAGCTTTGTTCGGCTGTCAAAACATGATGTTGTTGAAAGGCTCGGTATTTATATAACCATCGCCTACTGCAGAGTCTGACTATCTTATTAAATGGTCTGAAGATAATGTTCCCGATAAGCTCCGAATTTCATAACGAGGCGAACGCTTTTCTTAAGGAAACTGCTTTTGACGTGAATATTAATAATGATTATTGTTGAGGTCCGTTATTTTGGTTACGCAATTAAACATTGTTTTCTTGAAAAAATTAATTAAACCTTATTGAAATTATTTGTAAATATATTTTTTTAATAATTATACAGTTTTGCGTGCATTCAAAAATTGATTCTTACTAATTGTTATTGCAAAATACACTTTGTCAAACGAGTGATTATTTATTTGAAGAAAAAAATCAATCTATAGGAATTTTAATTATTTTATAAAATATATTTATGAATGAAGAAGGATGCACAGTTGTGCGTATTGTAAGAGGTAATTCATGTACGTTCATACAGTACACTTTTATCCAATCTTTCGATGTCACGAGGTAACAATTCAGTACTCTTAATTTTCAATTTTTTGAATTATTACATTCGATCCACGCTTAAAATACTTCTCAACTTTTTTATCTTCCCTCTCATTGCGCCAGCATGATCATCAAAAAACTCCACCCAGGAATCCCGCAATAACACGGCTGCATTCCAATCCAATCTGTTATTTAAAAACCCATTTCCAATCCATACGAACCGCGGAGCCTCTCGTTGACTCCCGTCATTGCCGCGGAAAAAAAGCCGTCGAAGCATCCATCAAAACGACGAGCTAAAATGCGCGCACCGCGGGGAATCCCCGGGCTCTCTAGCCCGCCTCTAGCTCCGCGTGCTAGAGCACTGCTCTCGTAAAGCAGGGATCGCGGGTTCAAACCTCGCGGGAGGCAAAGCTCACCTTGCAGTCGAGCCTTTTTACCGGGGGATATGTTCTCCGGCACGCGAAAAAAAGAGATCGATCGTGACGGCGACGACGACGACGACGCCAATGCAGCGACTGCCGAGCGAATGCTAATCGGTGACTCAGCGCCGAGCCGAGGTAATTGTTTCGGTTCTGCTGCTGCTGTCTGGAGTTGCTGTTGTGCGCGGTGGTTTAATGAATTGAGGCTCTTTATTGATTAGTGGCTGCGTTTCGCAATCGCTTATCGATCGCGCTATTTTTACTTCAAGACATTTTGCTTTGTGAAAATGCTGGTTTATTTTTTAGAAACTATATTACATGAATATATCAAAATTAGATAAAACGAATCAATTCTTTTAATTTGTTACTTGAAAATATTAGATTTTTATCAATTTTTAAATTATATCTAAATATAAAATTACAAAAACTTGCAATTATTTATTATTAATTATTATTTTTCTTGTTTGAAAATTACGAAAAGTTATATATTTTTTTGACCAACTGAATTTCCAAAGTTCCTTTACAATTTCTAACACAATCAAATGAAAAATTATTTTTGTTATTATACCGTTCACACAATTTTTATATAAAAGTCGCTCAACCCTAAATAATATTCGCCAGTTTACCGTGCACGTTTCAACGTTTACTTTTAAAAAGTGTGCGCGGGGCACTCTTGTAAAAAAAAAGAGCGCACTTCCCATCCCAGTAGTTCAGAAGGTCGTTTCGCAGCGCCAAAAAAAAGCCTCCTCTCGCAAATAGAATCTTCCTCGTTTACGGGCGAATCTAAAAATTCCAGCCTCCCCCGTCATTAACCGGCGGTGCGGCGGCAGCGAAATACCAATCTCCCTCTCTTCGCGGGGAATTTTCTCGAGGCCCTCGCGGCTCCGCGCATCTCCGCGCGTAAATACCCTCTGTCTTTCTCCGTCTCCGTCCGCGGACTCGGCTGGTAAGGCTCTCTCTCTCTCTCCCATAAATAATTCCCGCGCCGCGCTCTCAAGGTCTAATGCTCGCATTTATAGAAGCTCTCTCTCTCGCGGTTCTCGCGAGAGGCACATATACAAGGTGTCACGCGCGTTTCGCGCGCGGCGCAGGAAGATGAACGAGAGGGAGCCGGGTTCCCACGTTGAATGCGTAAGGAGCCGAGGTGCAAACAGACCGGCCGTTGTCGAGGCTCGGGCTTCGGAAACGCGTAGCTTGGCTTTTTCATTTTTTGGAGGCTACTTGAACGGTACTCGCTTACGTGGAATATTGGAGGGGAAACCGAGTTTAAGTAGGGCTTCTTACGAATTTACGGTAAATTAAGAGTGTAAGAGCTCGTTTTCTTTTAAGACCTGCTGTTGAAATTATTGACGAATTAAAAATTCGACAAAGATGCGGTGTAATTATTCTCAGCAGAGAGGCGGTGTCCAGTTTTTATAGAAATACTTTTCTGGCAACTGCATATCTCACATTAGAGCCTAAACAGCCTTTGAACACGAATGCGACTGCGAGCCAGAAGTAAATAAAGGTTAAGAAATACATTTCATTGAATCGCGCAGCCTGGCGCGCGCTGAAAAATCTCCGGCTCGGCTTTGCGATCCCGCGCGCATGCGCCCGACGCGCAGGAGAGTAACTGGTTGCCCCGCGGCGGCCCGATTAAGAATAAAAAAGGGAAGCGGGATTTTTGCCCGCTCCGCAATCCAGGCCACACACACCGATCCTGACCATATTTGAGCAAACCTGTCGCTACCTCCTCTCGTCTCTCGTCCGCGACGACGTATCCGCGCACGCGCCGCCGTACGTATATCTCCCGACGCGAAACTCGTCCCGCGCGCGCGCCCGCAGGCCGATGCGAGCGAATACATAAATCAGGCATCGGCCCGAGGCTCTGCCCTTCTTTTCACCACTTTTTCCTCCTTCGTCTTCGTCAACCTGTCCCGCCGCGCGGCCGACGTTTTCCGCCGCCACAGCCTACTGGCATCGATGCGACGACGTCTGAGTTAACGATTTCCGCCGGGAGGCGTCTTCGCCGGATGCGTCTCAGTTTTGCGCTGATTAGGACGTGAGCTACGAGGACGCGGAGGCGAGGACTGTTGGCTTGGCTTCTTCTGATGCCTGTCTGTATAGGATTGATTGACTTTGTAAAAGTAATATTGCAATTGAACATTGCCGTTCGTCAAATTCATCAAAATGTTTTAAAATGTGAAAATTATCAAATAGTATTTTATTGACAATTATCGTAAATTTAGATACGATTTTACAAAATGTGATTGCAAACATTTCTTATATAAGGAGAAAACGAAACTTTGACACTTTATTAAGACAAGCTAAAATTAATTCTAACGTAACTTTTACCGAACGATATCCTTGAGCCTGCCGTTAACGACGTAAAGAAACATAAAACCAAAAATTTCCATTATCAAGAGCCAGCCTCGCCCCCAGCCATCGGCGAACAGTCCGGTCGAGAAAAAGCGTCGCAGGTGCTACAGTTTCCCCCTTGGTAGCGTTAGACGGGGCCGAGCGCCGCTCGAGCAGCAGCAGCAGCAGCAGCGTCACACCTCGCGATTTCGTATTCGAGCGGCGCGCGGACCCCAGCGGCTCTGCTCCTCCCGACGGCCGGCCGCGCGAATGCACGACACGTAGGGGTCCTCCGGTATTCAGGAGCTGGCCGCGCGCGGCCCGTAAACTTTCCGTAAAACGCTCCGTAAAGTGGGGAAATCGGAGATTCCCTTTTTCTCTGGCTGCAGCGCGCAGCTAATGGAGGGAGCTGCGCGCCTGGAAGTGGAAAAACTTGTTCGACCGTTATGTGACTCAGTTCTAATGCCGAGCGACAATTAGAAATCAAGGGGGAGGAGAGATTATAAGGCTGACGTCTTTATTTTCTGCGCGGGAAGCTAGAATATTGGCTGGCGTGAGTTATGGGATATGATCGTCTTTGTTTCTTATTTATAGCTTGCTTTTAGAGCTGCCGTGCGAGTGCTTAAAAGCTTCAGCTGCCACCTGGTGGTTCATCGCAAAGCTGAAGTAAAGGATAATATTAAGAAAAGCCCTTAAAAAATATATTTATCCTCGGGAGCAGTCAGAAAAATTATAATTCATACACTTCTCGCAATATAGGTTTTCTTCAGTAACCTTATTAGCTAGTAGTTCTGCAAAGAGATTCATTTTAGATTAGCAGAAACTTATAAACTGAGTATTATGATTTCACATAAAAATTAATGATTTTCATTGGAGCGAATGAATGAATTATCAAATAAAATTGTGTAATTATACCCAGATTATAAAACATTGTTCAGGGTGTTGGTTTATTTTTCCGTATACATTTTTGAATCTCTCCCGAATATTACGATCATCGCTACAATCAATTTTTTATTCCCCTAAAATGGATACCTTCCCTCAATAATCACCCGAAAACTCGAAGATCCATCATAAAACACTCTCGTTCACCCTCTCCGTTCCTCAAAGCTCCCCCGAAAAATATTTTAAAATAGCACCGAATCCCCGGGAAAAACTCCAAGCAGCCAGGCCAATAAAACGAGGAGCAGGACAGGGAGACGGGGGAGGGGGAGGGGGTTTAGAAAAGAGACGCTGTTTTCGGGGCGCGCTCGAAGTCTCCCCGCTTCGCGCCATGAATTTTGAAAAGCTAACCGCGCCGCCGATGCGCGCGCTGCATTCCCGGCGAGTGCGCACGTGGCGAGCCTCGGGAACCAGTTCCCGGACTTTTTCCTCCCCCGTTGCTCGAGCTTTTTTCTACCCGCCGCGGGTTATCGCGTATGCGGCCTGCCTCCCTCCCTCCCCCCCCCCCTCCGCGCAGGCTGGATCGCGACTATCCTCGCGAGAACGAATTTTAGAATGCGAAGCTGGGAACGTGGAGGAATATATCCAATTTCGCGGCTATTTTGTTTAGCCGCCGGTTTGTCGGCCGATTACGAGTAGCCCGACGGACTTTTTGAAGCTTTGAGCAATGTTTTCTTGCGGATAGAAAGATAAAATAGCATTTGATTATCCCCAGGTTTGATTTTATTTTTTGTAAAGTTTTTTCTGAACGGTGCGCACTTTTTTTTCTACCAAGTTTCTTTGTCTTTATAGAAATAATCAATACTCGATAATCAATTTGCAACGAAACGCTGCACAATATTCATTTCTTTACGTCAAAAATGTCTTCCAATCGATTTGTTCAATAAACCATTAAATTATTTATTTATATTTAACAAAAAAAGTTTCGTTACATCCGTCGTTCTATAAATGCATACAAAACCTTTATATAAAAAGTATAAATATCTAATAAAAGTAGCTCATCCTGCAGCCTTCAACAATGCTCCTAGAATAGGCGACCCTTGCATTTCCACTACATTTCATCGATACGTACGTCATACTGCCTTCTTTTTTATTGAAATCTCGCAGTAAACACGCAATTGAATCCAATAAATAGAAAGCAAAATATCTCGCTGTTGCAGTAGCAGAGAGTTTTCTAAATCCCGCATTAGATTTTTGAATAAAAAAAAAGAAAAAGAAATTTGCAAAGGTAAACACGCTTTAGCAGTTCTCGGCAACGTGAAACGAGCATTAAGACGCGTGAGTCGCATACCTTGCCGAATTATGCTTCTTTATTTTCCTTCGTTTCCACCGACTTTTTCATTCTGATTTGAATCTTTGATTCTGCCGACTCGATGAAAGTTAAGGAGGCACCATTAGGTGTTCGATTACATCTGACTACTGTTGTTGCGAATTTCTTTAGCCTAAATTTGACGACTGAACAGCATTTTCATTCAAAGTCTAAAATTTGGCACATCTTTTAAGAATAATAAATCAATCTTTTATAAAAGCTGGATGACGACCTCTTCATAAAAATTCGACATCTACAATAATTTCGCTGGAATAATCAGCTTCGAAAGAGTTGTTCGCCAAAATTCTCACCACCGCCTCTCCGAAAAGCTGTCCGATCGAAATTCGAGCGGCTCGCGTTCGCGGGGCATTACGACGCTCGACGTGTAACTCGGCGAGCGCAGCCCTCCATTACATCGAGGCCGCGCGACTAGGACTCTCCCGTATTCGGCGCGCATTCTCTCGGGCGCCTCTAGTATTCCGAGTGCTCTCCATCCCCCTCGGAAACTATACACACGACGCCGGGAATATACTCGGCTACGTGACGGGCATTCGCGCTCTCCTTTTTCGCCGCTCTTTTTCTCTCTCTCTCTCTCTCTCTCTCGCTCCTCCGTTCGTCTGGCGCGTCTGTTTTAACGCGAGCTGATGCTGCTGCCGCCGCCACGTGCCGGGCCTCTCAAGAATGAGAGCCGCCGCGCCGCGCGAATTACAAAATGTTCGCCCAATTACAAAGGCAAATGCCGTGTATCTACGTGGACGCGTGCCCGACGTCCTATACCGACTCAGCCGTACGCCCGCTGAATTCTCGAGGCGGCTGCCGCTCTTTTTCTCGCGCGACCGAGGCGCTTGCTGATTAGGGAGCTTCTTTTCGCTCGGGGAATAATTGCTCTTTTATCCGCGCGAGCTTTTCGTTGGCGTGCTTGCAGGCTGCCGACGATCGCAGTTTTTAAGCGATCTTTTCGGGCGTACCTAATTATTGGGCTGGACGTCTTTAGATTGGAAAGAACCGAGTTGAGCACAAAATTTTTTTAGCGAGCATTGGAATATTGTAAAAAGAAGCCTTTTTTAAAAAACTTTTGTTTAACACAAGTCTCAGATTACAAACATACGAAATAGTTTCGTTTATAAAACTTAAATAGCTTTATTATTAACGACTTATTGAGAAACGTTAATTATTGGTTATTGGTTGTTTTGAAAACAACGTATTAAAGATATAGTAAATCTACCGTTTGCATAAATCATTTGCGTAATCCAGCTTATTTTAGTTTTCGCTGTATTTCAGACAAGAATTTAAGAGATTCATCGATGAGTCACCTTGTTTTAAAGCGACTAAACAAAAATTGACGACGTTCTTAGCATCAAAAATTTGAAATTCAAATTGATGAATTTCATTGCATCTTCCTGTTTAACCGTCCAATCACTTAGTATTCGTAAGCACCACGAGCCGCTACTTCAAACAATCGCAAAAACTACCTTTTTCGTTTTTTAATCGCATCTTCACTATTTGAGAAAAGAGAGATTGAATAAGTTTTAACTTCAAAACCAAAAATAAAGTCTCAAATTCATTGTGATTCTGCTTTTGGTGCAGGAATCACAATGTCTTTAAATCGTAAATATTTCCATGTTATATAACTCTTAAAAAAGAGATACATCTGAGCAAAGTCTTACATAAAAAACATGGATTTCACCAGTCAGACAAGTGTGATAATTTTCGTTTGCAATTTGTAATTTACGATGGGTAAACACGTGAAGTACAAACAAGAGGCAAGAAAAAAGAAACCCTGAAATCTCTCACACGTCGCCGTAATGTGTGCCGCATTGTCCGATAATCGAATTTCTGCGAAAGCTGCTCATAGATAAGCTTCTTCTGTTTCCATTGTCTCCTCCTATCTTGAGCAATCGCGACTTACGTCACAGTCACCGATCAAATTTTAAGTTGCTAAATCGTTTTATCTTGCGTTTTTTTAGAGTACGTTTTGCATGTAATTAGATGCTCGTAAAAACGTTTGAGCTCACAAAACTTGATGACTAATCTTTTTATTTTAATTTTTATTATAGATGGACGTGCGGCCTTGAATTAAAAGCTGTCATTTTAAAGCTAGTAAAATAACCTTTCATTTGAACCCTTATACATTTAAAAGTAATTGCACAAACATGGTTTAATAATGAAAAAACTATATAGAAGGTGTTAATCCTATAGATCAGATGACAACCAGCGGGATGAGCGTCCCGATTAGAAATTAATTTCAGTATTTATCTTATGAGGCCCTCAACGGGGTTACCTTACTCTATGCGGCCCTAGTAAGGCAACCTTACCTGGACCGCGCAAGGTTATCGATGGGGGTATAACGTACTGCCTTACAAACATTGAAAAATGTATTTGACAAGGCGGCATCTTGCCTCACTTTAAAGGAGGTAACCATGTGAAAGATTTATAACAAATAGGGAATTTGAAAATTAAATATTATCAAAAGAGGTTTACTTAGTGCATTAATGAACGAAAAAACAAATAAAAAAGTAATAGGAAAAAATGCAAAAAAGAGTACCAACAGCACGCGGGATTCCCAAGCGGTCACCCATCCAAGTACTAACCGCGCCCAACGCTGCTTAACTTTGGTGAT
>UCOM01004866.1:0-10902 GCA_900474385.1 Ormyrus pomaceus | reverse complement strand
TTCGTCCTCGCTAGGCAAAAAAATAGTATACGCTCCACGGGAGGTAAAATGGCAAGCCCATAGCACGTGTTTGACACCCGAGCCGAAGGCCAAGTTACACGCGCTATGAGCTTCCCAATACTTTACTTCCCTAGGTGCGTAATATACTATAAACTTGCACATCAGCTGATTTTTTAAACTCTAATTAGGTTACGTTGACAAGTTATAGGTACAGAGATATAACGTGTTTTTCATTATGGAAAACGCATAGCGACAATGAATTTAACAAACCTCGTGAGCTTTTCTTAAAGTTTTTGTATTCGTCGACGTTGAATGCTCCCAAGATTTCTTTCGGTCATCCGGTCTGGTTTTCATTTCTTTGCTGCTACAGTAGTATATACAGGTAGGAAGTACTTCTACCTCCAGGTGGCGCGCAGATAGGGAGGAAACGACTTTCGGCGCATATACGCAGGGACGAAAGTCGAATTTTCGACCGAGATAGGAAGAAAAATAAATTATACCAAATGTTATAAATAATTAATATTAAATATGTGATCAAATCTGTGCTTGTATAAAGTTATGTAATTAAATGTTTTAAATAAAACTATGTCTTATATATCCTTACAATTGAATTCCTAGTTCCTACATTTATAATTTAATATATTATTTAAAATTTGTGACAAATTTTTTGACCAATTAAAAGAAAGACGGTCATTTTGCAACTATGTAGTTGAAAGGATCTTATTTGGCCTTGTTTTTTTTATAATGTCACGTCTTTTTACCGTTTGAAAAAATGATGTCTTTTTATAACGAACAATTTTTCAATTGCTTTATGATGGTCCATTTTGTCACAGGACGGTATTTTTTTGTCATTTGTCGAATGCAGAAAAAGACGGTCATTTTTCATCACTAATCGTGCAGCGCCGCTCGTACCTCAGTGCAGCCCTCTACCGCTAGACGGCGTAGGGCAACTCTCGCAAGCAAACTAGTCATTTTCCGAGCATAAGAGAACGTAAGACTGGCTACTGGCACTTTTGTGCACGAGCAAGATTTTTTTGTTTTCTCGTTCCTGCCAACATTAAGATAATGGATGTGCGTGGAATGGGAAAGGGAAGCGGTAGAAGTGCAAAGCGTCGTCCTGATGCTTCGCAGAAGAAAATCTACACCCCCAAATCAATCAGCATGACTCGATGCCTTTCACGCCGCGGTGGTTCGATTCTTGTTCCGGGGCTGACGTACCGGTTATCAGCGCGGTACTTAAAAGACTTTGAGAACGTGATGGACGTCAGTATAAAGTGTGCTAGTCGATTCCGGAAGACACCTTTCAGCATAATGTGCAGATATTAATGATCTGTTGTTGTTTGATATACTCCCTACTGGTAGTACCAGAATGATTTTTGAAATAAGGTAGAGTGTCTGGGGCTTGCTCCGACTCTGCCTTGGGTCGTTCTAGCAAGGAACGACCCACTAATTAATCCAAACATAATTTTTTAGTTTTAAGTTTACAAAGTAGTGAAGCCTCTTACTTTGGTAAATAAAAAATTTCAAACTTCGCTGGTTTTAATCGTTATCGCGATTACCTGTCAAAGTTGCGTTTATCATGCTTGTAATATTCAAGGTTTTCATCAAACGAGATACTCATCAATAGGACACGATGAAATTTTGGTAAAAAATTAGCATAAGCTTTCTAAAGACAGCGAAGTAGAAGCGATTTTTGCTCTCGCATAATAGGAACGATATTTTGCGTATGGATTCGCAAACAGCCTCGGCAAATTTGACACTGAGGCTTTGTGGACACGTGACGGCACTGAACGTTGGGTAAGTAAATTTCCACTTTTAACGTTACATTTTTAAGTACGCACTTCGCTAGAAAGCTGTTAAGTAATGAAATTACTTTAGAGTACTTAATCATGAATAAATTCGTTTTCGTGACTTAAGAGTTATGTGATCCCCGGCGTCGAAATGAGAAAACTGATTTTCTTATATTTTTAGTTTACGTCCCCGCTCGACTGTTATAGAACTGTTATAGAAATTAATTATGTTTAATTATTGAAAGGAAAAAATTACGCAAAATCTCGTTTTTAAAATGCATTAGTAGTGAATTGAATGCACATATAACATGGGATTTTAGCTTATGCCATTTTTTTTTTTACCGTAAAATTAGTTTTTTTATGAATAATAAAAAATAAAATTATTTTCTGCGTTTTTAAGTAACGATAGGCCGTTGCGAAATTGTAGTATTGATGAAGTTTCCTCAATTTCTTGCTTATAGAAAACAATCATTACAACCGAATGCAGGAGAACTTACTTATGCGATTTCTCTTTTATGGGTCATTGAACGTTAGAGATTGAACTTTTTTTAAAGATTGAATTATTAATAAAATATTTTATTATTTATTCAAGAAAATAAAAATTTTTCTTTACTTTATTAACGTTCATCAAGTTATCTAATTACAATACCTTTAATATACGTTTTTATTTGCATAATTATTGTTTTATAATTTGCATGAGTTTTGTCAACAATCAACAGAAAATTTTCATCGACAAAAAAATTGCGTATTCAAATTGGCAAAAAAATAACAATCCGATAGCTTCTCCTTCAGGTTTTTTTTTTTAACGTCCATATTAATTGCAGTCCGACCACAGGTTCCACTGCATACAAGTCGGCTTTCTCCTATTCATGAGCGATAGGTGTCTTTGGCTTCCCACGCGATCGCTCTCGCATCGGGAAAAGCGACGCACAGTGCACCTTGTTTTTCTCTCCGACTAGGCAGCAACGGCTTATCGAGCTCCGAGCTAATAAATTAAAAACGTGCTCGGGCAGCAAATGTGTACTTGCGCGCAGTCGGCAAGTCGAAATGTCGCTTAACTTTTTCGCGATGCACTCGGTCAAACTGCTGCTTTGATAAAATCAGAGCTGTGTACAAAGCCTGCCTTTGAGAATCAATGTACAAGGAAATTGCACGGTTTAAAAATTCATCGTTGGATTTAATAAAGGGCGTGAAACAATATTTTGCTTCTGTAACGCAATTTATGCGTATCAGACTCGGATGTATAGCAGGAGATAGCGAATGAAATTAATGTTTGTTCTTTATTGAATCTATTGAAGGCAACATTAAAAATTTAAAATAATGCATATAGATTGCTTTAATTTGCTTTGAAAGTGAACAAATAGTTTTAAGTAATTCTTATCTACTCATATTATAACTACGATGCAACAATACTTGCATTCGTTTATTCACACAGAATTACATAAAAATCAAGGAAATGTAGTTTAAATAATAAAAGAATGTATTTGAAAATTTTTAAATATTTAGTTTTACTGTTACTTTCAAGCTGTTGAACTACCTTGATTACTTAATATAAATTTTTAATCTAACAATTCTGACTAATTCTCGACAGGTGCAATTTTAAGATTTTGTTGGATTTCCGAGTAACATAGTCGTAGAACAAAAATAGCTAAGTTGTTTTTGCACTTTGCTTCGGTTCATAACATTTACATTTATGCATTGTAAAACGAGAGATATTGCCGATAGTGTTATGTAAAGAATATCGTTCATCATTCTATATTTATTCAAATATATTAATACAACGATATTAAACGCTTAATGCGACATTTTACTATAAACATTAAAAAGTGCAAATTTAAAACGTACCTTTGCAATGACATAATTAATTAGAAGCATACTCCAATTACTGGACCCAGTAAATAACACTTTTGTTTGTTATAATAAAAATATAGCGCGAGGCATTGCGTTATCTGACTGTTACCGGATTTAATTGATTTTTTTTATTATTTTCGAATCGTCGAAGCGAAGCAAAGCAAGCAAAAAATATAATAAAGCTGTCTTTATTTTCGCGCTTGCCAGCACTGGTTTCATCCGACATTCTCATAAAGCCAATACGCCCGATGTATTGAATTGCCATTGTCCACTGAAGACCAAATTTTCCACCCCGCAAAAAGAAAAAAAAAAAAAAACAATAAAAAATCATGTCCTTTTCCCACTCATTCAACCTGCGCCTTCGCCCAAAAGCAAAGCCAGAGGAGCAAACGGCACACGTGACTGAAATCCCGACGACGCGGTGCACTCGGGAGACGTCGCACGCGACTCGGCTGATGTTTTTTGGCCTTCGACTCGAGTTTGCCGGGCCGCGTGGGCGCCTATTCTCGAAGTTTGCGCTGACCTGCCGCAAGTCTCTTCCCGATCCGCTTGTGCCAACGAGCGCTAACTTGATTGAGCTTTCAGGAGAGGTCGACATCGAAATGATGTTTGCGCCGAAGCCTTGGGGCACATTTGTGCCGGCCGCTGGCCAGTTGGAAGCAGTTTCGCTCGGGAGTCGATTAGAAATTACTTGGCTTTTGATTAGCGGGAGCGCAGCTGCACTTTGTTAGGACGTTTTCGAAGCTACTGGAGCCCCTTGGAATTCTTGGTTAACAGTCGACTCGAATAATCGGCAATTCGGCTTAAATAGGCATGGAATAATGACTTCGGCCGACGACGATTAAATCAGTTTCGACAATCATTCGACGCGCATTCAAGCATACTTCCGTAATTTAATATGTTTTCAGCTAAATTAAAATTCATTAAATTTTTAGTGAGGAAAGTGCTTAACAGGTTACTAAATATTTTTATGCAAAAGGTGAAATGAAACCACAAGTTATATTTTACTTAAATGAAAAATTCATATAAATTATACGGTTTGAAGATATTAAATTTCTTTGTTTATGTGAACTCGCCGTTTCAAAGACTTATAATTTTAATTTGAAGCTTTAATTTAATATCTCATACATCTTATTGGCAAATGTATTTCCATTTGTCTTGCATTTAATGCGCACATATTAATACAAAGTAAATCCTTATTATAATATTTCTAGTAAATGTTGTTGTTTATCTTGCATATTTTCCAATAACCTGCACCTCTAAATATTGAAATTTATGCACCATTTCTTTAAAAATATACGATCTCGAGATATTGTATCATTTAAATAAGTATCTATTAGCATAACATTCTGACTGCTTCCCAGTATTATTAACGACAACTAAAAAAGACTTTCGTTGAATAATCCATCGTTTGTTCGCAAACAGCGGTCGATAAAAGCTCGAAAGTACCTTTATAAACAATAAAAAGTAGTTAGCATCCATTAAGATTTGCTTTAAAGCGCTGCTTTACAATCCACCGAAACACAGCAATGATCACCCCATAAATCTCCAACATAAATATTGCGTAATCGCGCTGCAGTGATCATCCATTTTCTAAAGAGTATGTAAGATAGGCCACTTTGCGGAAACATTAATAAGCGAGCAGTATTATCTTACCGACTGGTTGTATCGAAACTTATTTCCAACTGGAAAAAATCTTTCAGAATAGGTATCAATTGCAGCGGACGTTAATTACGATTTCCTGCAAGATAAAATGAGCATGGCGCTCCATTGTTTAATAAATCTCTCTCCCCTTTGTGCTTCGAGTGATGATTAGTTTATTGCTTTATTAAAATCTTAATTTATGGCTGCGTCGAAGAATAGATCTATTCTAATCTAATCGCATTTGGCGAGTGGATGCGTACACATTGTATTTAAAAAAGTTACATGCCTATATCGCCTCGGAGGAACAAGCGACGCGGGAGAGTGTCGTGAATATCGCTGAGGACGCACCGTGACTTCAAATTTTACATGGCGTGACATTCCACCAGTATGCGTGTTTGTTTTGCAGAAGCTTTCCGGTAACGAGTCAGGCTGCTAACGTTTATTCCTGTGATTTTGTCCTATTGTAATTTGTAGGAACGTGATTAAATATAATATTGCAAGTAGTTTTGACGACGAAGAAATTCATTTTTAATTTGACATAAAATGTAAAAAAAAACTATTTCTTTTGTTACAACAAAAACAAAACATGGTTTTTATCAATTTAAAAAAAAATGAACTTGGCGCTGTGTAATATAAATATATCATTTATATTACATATCGTCTCATCGATCCAGACTATTGCTAGACTTTAGTTCACTCAAATAATGTTATTATCTATTTTTTTTTATTTCGTTTCATTTTCCATAATATATTTCTTCTTATTTTTCATTTTTAAACTTTTTTAAGCTATTAAAACTTAACGGGAAAAGTACATGTTGCATTGTGTGTCATGTTTTTTACATAATCTCTAGTAATAAAACATCTTGTACGTAAATTTTTTGCAAATTACCTCTGCTTGAAGAATTAATAGCAAAGAATGTAAAAAATTGTTTTCATCGAAAAATCATAAAACAATTTTCTTTGTCATCTGAAATTGCGGAAAATACCGGTACTTCCTAAAAGTAAAAATCAGCAACATTGTTTCTACATTTGAGATTAATATAAAAGCAGATAATCAATAACGATAAGTAATACACTTTCAAACATTTATCTGCTTTTTTATTCCGTCACTTTATTTTAAAAATAAGTTAACCGTGCAATTACTGTTCAATTGCGAAAACGAATTAAATATCTCTAAAATACGTATTGTTAAAATTCCATTGACAGAAATAACTGACAATGGCAACTAAGCAGATACCTTGGCGTGTCATGGGAAATGTTTTGTGGAAGCTATGAAGAATGCCGGTTTTCTTGAAAAATGCATCGGTTTATTCAAACAGATCGAATACGGACAACCATTTCTGTATACTGCTGCAAAATTTTTTTTATCTGAACAAGAGCCAAGCGCGTGTTGTGCAACTTTCGTAGCATTAAAGAATCATGCAGTATATTATCTGAATATTGAAATTCAGGTCACTGAATAAATTATTAAAGAATGGATTCAATAATATTGTTCGAAATTATAGAGAAGACGTGTATTGATCATTCAAGGCGTTAGAGCACTTAACGTCCATGACTCACTTCACATAAAAATTGCGTCTTTATCCAGTTAATTTTGACTTAAAAATATTGACTTAAAAAATTCTTGAACGGTACCGATAGTACAGTGTTTACAGTGCAAACGTTTCCTATCGATACCGCAAAAGCAGGTGATAATTCTTTAAAGCCACGCATGCTTTTTTCGAAAAACAAGGAGGAAGCCAGGCGAATCCGTCCCTTTTTTCGGGAGGCTCGGGGGGCGAATTCCTTGAAATTCCAGAAACATCTACAGGCCGTTTCATTTTCCAGCCTCAGAATGGCTTCCGCTCGGCGTCCGGCAAGAAGTCCAACCTTGAATCATCTCCTTCGTTACCGAGCCGAGAAACTGGCTCGCAGTGTTTCTCACGCGCTTCCTACCTGGCCCGTCCCTTGCGCCCCTAACTCTCCTTGACAGCTTTATTTTTCAGAGCCTGCACCTTTTTCCCTCGGTCCCTCCCCTCCTCCGCTTCTCTCGCGCCACCGCTGCCTTCGATTTTCCGTGCAGCGTCGGTGGACTACGTGATCTCGGGCACATAGCCGCACTCGAGAGCCGGTTAACGAGGCGAGCGTCAAAGCTCATCTGCTGCGTTCAACAACCCGCTATTTCTGCCTACGGAAAGTTTTCGGGGACGTAAGCGCAGACGCTGTTGGGCGACAATTTCTGTTGCTCGTCGGGCCTTTATTCCATGCTCTCTGTGCAGGAGATAAAGAAAATGCAGTTAAGCTTAGTTCTTTAGTGGGCGAGGAGACCTTTTAGAAGAAAGTTATGTCACAATCGGCTAAGATCTCATGTTAGAAGCGATAATATGTATTTAAAGTAGGGCACTTGGCATACTGGAAAACAAATTAATAAGACCCTGTGCGAAATTTCACCTTTTTTTTAGTTCACCAATTTTTTTTTTTGCCAAATATTTAGGTGAAATATTGGTCAAAAACTGATGAAAAATAAATATGCCGGATTAATAAGAATGTAAACTAAAATTTTATATTTAAAATGTAAGCATCATCTTTGAATTTATTATTTAAATTCGAAAGTTTGCGGATTAAAAAATTTAATTAACATTTTAAATTTTTTATTAAAATTAAAAAATATAAATAATTTAATAATTATTCAATAAATTCATTTCATGCAATTTAAAAAAAATTATTTAAACTAAAAATCAGTTTAAATAGAAAGTTAAATGTTATTATTTACAGCATTTTACTATTATTTATACTAAAAAATTGGTCAAAAACTGACAAACTAATGGTGAAAACTTCCACCAGGGTAACTGGTTTGGGAAACATAGATCTTGGTTACCTGCGACCTTAAATGTTCAAACTAGCGGATCCAATGTAGCAGTTACAAACCCAAAATTCGACACTAAGGCTCCTAAGTCTGTCCTAAACCCAGAAATCATAAAACCTTATAAATCCCGAAAGCTATAAATCCTCAGTCTGTGACAAAGGAATAAAGTAACCAGAATGAGTCGCAGTAGTTCGTAAAACGTAGAAGCTAAACACTATTTGCGCGGCGATCCTCTTCGTGATTCCTCTAGCGCGGATATTTACACTGCCGCTCCTAAGTCTATTTTTCGCCTCGACATCAGCAGATAACCGATAGTGCGCCAATACGAAAGTATTAGTCCCCGCCGAGTGCCGAAATCATCCTCGCGCGCAGAGAGCAGCTCTCGGGGTGCAGCTGCAGCGGCCAGCATGCAGGGGCCAACGTCGCAGTAGACGCTTCGCGCAAGCGTCGCCAGAAGGGTGCAAGAGGGGCGGGAGTGGCCTACGTGCTCCCGGTCACTTCTAGATGTCACCAGCTATCGAGCGCCCGGGTTATTCTATTTGCTCCGGCTAGGTCTATTGTTAGGCCTCGAAATAAGTGCAAGAAATTCGAGCTGGAAGAGCAGCGACTGCCTCTTTATTTTCAACCCTTGCGGATTCCCGTTAATAACCTTGCTTCTTTAGAAGTAAATGTTTCAAAATTGCGGTCAAATAAGATATGCTGTTACAAAAATATCGCGATAAAAGAAACGAAGCCGACGATCAATTTTTAATACGGGGTTATCCTTCATTATGATCAATTATTTTTTAAACAAGTTTGCATTGTAATTACTTTTCTACATTCAAAAAGGATCGGAGGAAATTGTAGCATCAATTTAATTAAAAGTCGATAACGTGTAATTTAATATTCTGGGGCTAAGAAAATTCCGTGATATATTCTGATAATAAATGTTGATTGATTTATTAAAAATATTTTTAATCAAAGAAAATTAATTATTTTTCTTACCGAATTAACTTTTAAATATCTTTGAAAACCTTGCACTTTGATTTAATGCTTCATAATTTTGGAACAAAAACATATTCTTCTTCAACTTAAGAAATAGGTTCTTATATAAAATTAATCTCTTATGTCAAAGTTTACAAAGGTAAATGAAGAATTAACACTTGGAAACAATTATCATTCTTTACAATGAAATTCGATTAGAAAAAAGTAATTACAACAACGAGTTAAAAAGTTAGCTATAAAAAATATCACACCTTATTTTATGGTCTACACAAATGAAACTTATATAATTTTGATTATTTCTCTTCGACGTTGAATTTAACGTCATTCCAAATTTTATCCTAAAATCAATTTAAGGTTTTCAAATATAACGTTAATAAAAAAAGCAGAGCATTTACATAAAAACTTTATATTTCGAACCCTAAATTCTAAGCAAAATCACTAGCGAACATGATCTTATGCATCTCTCACGTAGAAATCAGTAATAGAAAAAGCTGAGTGGATTTTGCGTATAGCACAAAGTGTCGAGAGCGAGGTTGGTTACGTGCAAAGCCGCAAGCTTCCGACTGAGATAACCCTGACCCAAATAATACCTTCCTCAAACGCGTCGCACTTCGATTCGCCCTCGGCTTTCATTCAAACTCACGCTCTGCTCTCGTCAAATTGCGAGTTTTTCTGCTCCGATCGTTGTTTTTAATTGCTTTGCAGAATCTCGCGCTTTAATTCATTTTCTTTGATTTTCTTTGACGTTTTCAACAAACAGAAGTGAAGATTAATGAATGCAAATATTTTCATTTACATTTTTCAGGAATTCAAGTGCTTACTTGTATTGTGGATACACAATTCTCTTTTATTGTGGATACACACCGAGGCAATATTTGAATATTCTTGGGTTAATCGAAACCTACGAATTAGCATAATATGTAAGTGGATGAATCACGATTGCAGCATTGTCTAGAACATTCTACCTGAGTTTGTAATAAGGAGGTGGCTTATACACATTCTTTTGTTCTGTAAAAAATTCCATGTAAGAGAAGTCTACATGGATATGTAATGTTATACTATCTTTTCTAATGAAGATTTATTTCTTTCACTGATGGAAACGATGTCTTATATTCATTTTGAAACAAAATTTTTTTAGTCCTCGAATTAATACTTTTCATCGATAAAAGTTTTATAATTGAAAAGCGTTTAAATTTCTAAACATTTATTTTTAATATTTTACTCGATAATTAATTTATGCAGTAAGTGATTACATATTCAGATGAACTATTGCGTGAAAAACATCAAAACCTTTTTATTTATGGTTTTAATGGTGGTTCACTTTCACATACAAAATTTTAATTACAAAAAATTTTATTATCATTAAAAAGTATTTTACATTATAAACTTTTTAATAATTTTATTATAAAATTATTATGTCTGAAAATTTTATTGCGTTATTTTTACTAGAAAAGAAAGATATTTCAAAGAAATTGTTGACATTCAATTTATTATACATATATATTAACTTACAGCTAGAAATCTAGATGAATTTCCACAACTTTCACATTTAATGCGAGCTATTAAAGTAGCTCTATAGGTACTCTCTAGTCAGTTGAGATATTAAAAAAAATTTCTTTTCAAACACTTTATTGTCGCATGAAAAGTATTTAAAAAATATTTTCCAAATTTTTAGTATCTTCTGATGTATTATTTTGTTCAATTTTGTTCGAATAAAGCATTATTAACAATAAATTTTGATAGTACATTTGACTTCGGTTATTAGGTTAATAATTATGACGTATCTTG
>UCOM01004865.1:0-10905 GCA_900474385.1 Ormyrus pomaceus | reverse complement strand
AAAATTTAATTTCTTGTTGAATAGACGTAAAAGAATATTTAAAAAGTATTTAATATCTACCTTATATGTAACATCAAGTCAATAAAACAACTTGAAAATACCATTTCACTCTTGCAGCTGTGGATCACAGGCCAACCGTTGAAAATGAATGATGAACCTGCAACATAGAATGAATCACAAAGAATCATTCTTTTTTTTTAAATAAAAGCTTAAAAAAATAACTAATGTTTTGTGAAAAAAATAGACAAGAGCTATAATTAAAACAACTAATTTACTTATCTAATAAATGGATGTCTGCAGTTCTTCTTTCTTCATTGCATCCATTCCATCTGGTACACTTTGGTGCTGTCTTGTGAAGACAACTATAACACCACTTCATAAATTCTTCTGGTCAATAAATAAATAAATAAATACGTACTTTCCATGTTTTCAAAAGTTTTAGAATCTTAAAATTTATAATTTGAAAATAGATAAAAACCAAAATAATTTTGTGATTTATTTTAAAAAGTCTATACTCCACATTATCCTATTGTTTTTGTCTAAAATTAAGGATTTTCCACTTTGACTCCTCTGCATTACCGGTGTGAGAATTCCTGATATCCCTCTCAATATTCAGACGTCATGCTACGAAATAAAGTTATCTTACTTATCTGGCGCACATAAATTTAGTAAGCATCGAAGATTTTTTGTAACTTGTATTTTTCCAACATGAAACTACAATGGTCGAGCTTTCAATGTTTTCAGTGACTGCGATGCAAATGCGCCAGTCCCGTATCTCCGTGCTTGAAATTTTTCTTCTGGTTTTGTATCAGAAACAATGGCCCGAATGCCAAATACAGGTAAGAAAGATTTGGCCGGCGTCCAGTGCACAATGCATACGGTATTTTTCCACAAATACTATTCAAGGATCATCGATTCCAAAGACAATTGCCCATCGCTATTGCTTTCTCGTCCGAAAAATAGCAAATATTACTCGGGCGGTTAAACCTAATTTCCTGGTTGTATAAAACTTTTTCGCTCGATAAATTTAAAACATGTATTTGATTTCAACTGAATAATGCATATAATTGCTTAATTATACAGAACATTCTACATAAAAATAATATGAAACAAATAATTTACGTAATATTGTATTATACATTATTCAATAAAATAATTTACAGCAAGTATAGCTTTTATAATTATATTTCGTTTAAAGCTATGCAAACGTGTTATGTTTTTTAGCTTCTCTGTACCGTAAAGTCTCTATAATTCTCTGCAGTTAAAGTCTCTTTGATACAGTCTGCACGTAGTAAGCCAGTACATGGCCAGCAGCAGTTAATAAATTTTACATTAGCTGTCATATTTATTTATCTTTATTTTATTAAGTAAATTTTTAAATAACCTTAATCCTCCTCTGCTAAATTACTTTTTCGATTGTAAATTGTATAATTAATTACTCTGCAATTGTTTGTTCTTTGACTCTGGTTTTCAATAAATAAATAAAATAAATACATATAAATTATTTCTGCGATGGAGTTTTAAAATCACAAATTAAAATAAATAATATGCTATGATATGCTAATTTTTTAGGCTACATTTTTTTTGTGAAATAACGAGACGATTGCATCGTCTTTTACCGAAGCAATTTTCTCGCAAATCCATCCCGACTCCTTGGCAACCAAAGCAGAATTATCAAAACATTTCACTGGCATTTATTAAAAGATTACATTATTCATTGGGCATATAATAGTCTTCCCCCCATTGTGCGAATCGTTGTCCTTCGGGCAGCGAGATTTTGTATGGCTGAAATCACGCGCGCATTAATTGTAAGGACAATCGCGCGCGCTCGCCAGGGGCTGCGAAATTCCGTATTTGTCCCCGGTGAATCGGCGGCGAGCCTGCTGCCCGTGTGCCTCCCGCATTCAGCGGCCGGCTTGCATTTATATTTTTCCGGCTTGAAGCTCGCGCCGGTAAAATAAATATTAATCGCTCGAGCCACCGCGGATACACGCCGTTTTATACATTCCACGGATTCTTGTGTGCGTCGATGCGTTCGCGCGACACCGCATCCCTCGGCTTATTTTTCGACCGTCGCGTGCGCCGCGAATATCGCGAAAACTCTTTTATTTTTATTATTTTTTTTTTTTTATATCGAGTCCGCTGCGAAAATACGGGAAATCGGCCGTGAAACGCGGACGAATGACATTTGGTTTTTTGCCGACGATTTAAAACGGTTTTTCGAAAAGTTTTTCCAGATTATAATTCACCGTACGAGGTGGAGCTTTCATCGGAACGGAGAACGGAGAATTTGTTTTAATCAACTTGCGCACGAGCCATTAAAATCTTTTAGTAGTACTACCGAGAAAGTTTACTAACGCAATGCAGTTGTAATTTTTTGGAAAATATTACTTCAAGTTTGTTAAAGTAAATTCAAAACTTTGTACTTTAATTTTGAAAGTAAGTTTTTGTATGTTGCGAATGTCAGAAATAAGGAGGGTACAATTTGCATAACCAAAATAGAAGTAATAATAATTTTGCAACAATTTTAATTAAAACTATAAATATTTAACGCACTTTAACTTAGACAATTGAGAGTTATTAAACGAAATTTCGAATTTTCACTTTTGAGAATCGGAGAAAATTTTAATATTCCTAAAGGTTATGAAGATGTTTTACGCGCCCTTTGAAATTAATTTTCCTTTTATCGCCGCACTTTGAAATGTACTTCTGTAAAGGCTCTAAATTCCGCAGTGTCGGAAATTATGCCGACAGATTGTAAAAGGGCTGCAGATAATTTCGTATTTGATCTAGACTCCCGCATTAATATACGCTTTGATGTCTTCCCTCTATTCAATCTTGGCAGCCATCGGCGTCGCTCCCTCCTTGTCTCGCTTTACTTTTTCATCGAATCTACTCTCTTTGCTCTTGTGTGACATTCAGCGCGAAATCACTCTCGCCCCCTCTCCCCTCGGGACAATCTGGGGAGAGAATGGAATCATTCCGAACGAGCTTACGAGAGTCTGGGCTTTTAAAGCTATTCTCACCCGGCCTTTCACTTTCCTCGTCCTTTTGAGGGAGTTTTCTTTAGGGGGGCGTCTTCCCCTGCTCTTTCTTATTCTCGACTAGCACGATAAAGAGCTACTTTGTCAGATGCGAAGAAATAACTTTCGAACTGAGGCGAAATGAATCAATTCGAAGATCTCGATATTTAACTTGTTCTCCTACACTTTCTGAGGGTGCTAAACAGATCCTATTGCGATCTCTTTCAATCTTTTTTTAAACGGCGCTCAATCACGTTGTATGGGTGCATTAAAAGCTTTGAGTATTGTCGTTAAATGACATTAAATTAAAAGTTTTTTAATATTCTGACAAATAATGGATTGTCTGTAAACGGTTAATGAAAACGGTACACTTCAGCCAAGTATATACATTATTACATGAAGATAGATCTCGGAGAATGCAATCTTCTTTCTGCTATATTAGAAGTATTTTCTGACAGTTTTAATCGCACGTTGTTGAAGATGAATTGTTTCTATTATGCTTTAAGCTACTAAAACCGTTATTATTACCAGTTAATGTATATAAACGAAATAAATGTTCATATTTTTTATCTTTAAACTTATTACTTCACAGTAAATATGTTAGTTAATTTAATTTAATCATTGACATTTCGCGTTATAGGCATCAATTTCTTACATTTAGATATTTCAAATTTGCTGGCGTAGCAGCCAAAGGTTAAGTATCTCACTGTTATTTCATTGTTTATTGCTTAAGTCTATAATTATTCATACTATTAATTACAAGAAATCCAAACGTGTTTATCATACTGAATTTTAAAAAGAATTAAGCTGAAAGACAACTTTTCAAACTGAAAAAGAAGTTGTAAAAAGAAGTTTCTAGCTGAAAAAAATCGTCACCAATAGAAGCTCGAAATAAAAACGAGACTATATACTTTGAATTTTCTATTTCACTTAAATCGAAAAAAATCAAATCGAAAAAAGTGGTCCCCTATTGGTGCGGCAGCGCTGCGCTCAAAAAAAAAGTCGAACGTTATGCTTCCGCCGTATGGGCATGAATAATTTCCGAAATTGCCTCGCCGCAGCGCCGCGGCGCAATATTATTATCCTCGAAGTTGCACACCCCAAACTTGTATCTCAGCTCTCGTGTTTACGGAAGTACTGAGGGAAGCAGCCGCGAGAGGGGACGGCCGTTACGACGGAGGGCTTGCAAAAGTAAAAGGAAGGCGGGAGGTTGGCGTTGGTTATACCGACTCTAATACAATTGTTTCCTGCCAGCGGATTCTCTCTCTCTCTCTCTCTCTCTCTCTCTCTTTCTCTCTCTCTCTCTCGGGTGCGAAGAACCACCGCCAAGCCGACTGTTCCAGTGGCCATTACGAGGCTGCGTGCATTCTGTCGGTATTAATGGTTATTCCCGAGGAATGCGAGCTCCCTCGTTCTTCCCGCGGTGTCCTCGCCTTTCAGGCTTACGGCCCGTCGAGCTCGAAGAATGGCTCTGGCGCCTCTAATCTCGCACGAGGAAGTTTCGCTCAGGACAAGGATTGGTCAAATCTTTAGGGTCTATATGATCTTTTTCCTCGCGAGAATTTTGTCAAATTTTTTAAATTTAGACTTTTTTTAAAAATTCCGCAGTAAAAATTAAGCAACGAAAACGCCTATAAAATTGGTAAATGGTGGTAACAATCTAGATTTTCGGTGATATTAATTTAAACTTGAAATTAAATTTATAAGCTTGTTGCTTATATTTAGTAAGTTTGACCGCTTTGCGCCGAATTAGCTTAGCATGCTAGGATTCGGGAGGTAAAATCTATTTTATTTTAATAAATTTTGTAACATACAACGAATTTGCTTGATAAAGAAATGGCAATAGAACTTAGTCTTCGCTCGTCATCAAGCAAAGGTTTCCACACGAATACACAGAGAGACGAATCGAAATTCTATTCAGCAGGTAGAACTCCTTCAGTACTCTCGACCTGCTCGGAACGCAGGGCGTACGAGGGCCTAATATTAAATTAATCCTGGCGCTCGCAACCGGTTGTGCGCCAGAACGAAACTGCGCACCGATAATTATAAAGGCGCGTAAAAATGGTCTTGATAGCTAAACTGCTTTTGTGTCTATATAAAACAATTGCATTTTACTATTTTATAACCAACAATCAAGAAATAGTTTCGTATACTTAGTTTTATAAAAAAACGAATAAAGCTTTAAAATATTATGTTAAAATGTTCAAAGGCTAATAACAATTTAAAGCTTAGAAAGATATATTCTTATGTATAATTGTTTTTTTTTTAATGTTTATAATTATGTATTTTTGAAAGTGTAAAATGATTATCTTCGTTCTCTTAAAAAAAATTATAGAATAAATAAATTACTTTTTACTTTGTATACATACTACAATTATCGCTTAATTAGTTAAAATACTGGCAGAAATGTAAAGTGCAAGCATTTGCTTAAAGTATATTAATTTGTTAATTGAAGCAAACTTTGAACAACAAGTACAACAAACCGTACGGAAGACAAAAGTAACGGAAAAAGAACAAGGCTGCTGTGACGTCTGCGGTAAGAAAAAAGTCCACGTTTTACCTCTTCCCGGTCTTTCAGAGGAATTTCATCAATTCATTCCCGTTAAAAAGTTCATTTAGACAAAAGCGGCGAAGCAAGGAACGCGCCAAATGCTAAGTGCGCGGGGGGAAGGGGGAAGCAGATGGCACGCAAGAGTCGCGGCGGGTGGGAGCAGGCGAAGAAAGGGAATAGGGAGAGATAACGAGAAAATGCATGTATGTAGTTAAGCGCCTCCATTGCAAGTGCTCGACAGTTAGACGAAACTCCAAGAATTAATTATTGTCCTCACCTCTTTGTCGTAATTACATTGGGAACGCTTTCTATTTACTCGAGCTCGCATTATCCTTCATAATGATTAAGTTGGCATGAAATGAAATTTCCTATTGGAGTTGAAGATGGCAAGTCGGGACGCTCATTTAAAACTCAAATTTCTTATTAGCAACTCAGCGAAGACGCTCATCTTATATGATTGAAATTCTTCAATTTAGTAAAATATCTCGAGCATGCTATCCATAGCAATGACATATCACAGCTATATTGTTGCAATATTGCCAATTTCACATAAATTTTGCTGAGAATGTAATTTTACAGCAATGGGAGTCAGTAATTTAAATTACTTGGACTTTATATTTTATAGAGATCATTAGTTTGTTACTTAATAATGAAATTGTTATTGTAGTAAGAATTTATTTTAACGGAATAGTACATTGTGCAACAAGGGAAGAAAATGAGCTATTTCCAGCGAGGGTGAATTATTCAGCACGAGCTGAGTCGAGTGCTGAAAACACCTCACCCAAGTCTGAAATAGCTTTTCTCCTCGTGTTACACACCGTGTTTTTGATGATCGTGCATTTCAAATCGTACACAGAAGTCGACAAAATAGTTTAAAATAGAGAAAAAGAATTAAAAAAAAAATTTTTTTTGAAAAATTTTAAAAATTCAAAAAAAGTGACTTTTTTCGCCGGTAAGCCCCGCTCGGACAAATAATTTTGTCAAACGTTTGAAATGCTCGATTTTCTACGCTATTTATATACGGAAATTATTTCTAAATTAAAATTAATCTTACCTTAATTAGTGCATCTAATATATAAAGTAAAATATAACAATAAACTAAAATGGTTTTAAAATAAGTTTGTATTATTTTAATAAATAAAAGTACAAATTTCCATAGAAAATATAAATAATGTTGAATTTATATAAATTGTACAATAACGATGCAGACATTTTTGTTATGAAATTCTATTTATATTTACAAATAAAAATTAAAACTAAATCCGTTAACCGCCTGAATCAGCGCAAATTTTTTTGCAATAGAAATATACATAAAGCAAATATAGATATGAAAAGGATAGCAAAGTAACAGCAATTTTTAGGTCACATTTTATTAACTGGGTTCCAATATTTATTTAATATACCATTTTTCGTTCTATCTATTTACATGAATTTTTTCGTTACCCTATAGCACGATCACAAATACATTCACCAACAAAATCTTCTAAGCGCCATGACAACCAGTGTACGTTTAATTAGAAGATTCTCATTACCGATGTTTCGCAATCGAAGTAACTTTACAATTAATTTAATATCACCAAGGTAATCGCCAACTCATTGCTCATACGACATTTTTAAATTAATTTTTAACGAATGACTTGGCAGGAATCGTGTACAATAATACCTCACGCACTTCTCTCTTCCTCTCTCACACGTACACTCATTAATTATTATTATTATATTCATAACGATAAAATTCGATTATTATATTTTCGGACTACATAACTATACATATACTTTTGAATGTCTTTCTTTATACGTATAAAACACTTGTCACATGTAGTTTACCGTTTTGATTACGTAAATATTATGCGTCCATACGTTTTTTTACAATAAAAATTGGATGTAAGAACGGGTAAGCTCGAGAATCGAAAAAAAAACCAAAATGCTTTAGAAAATCAGTCTTGAAGAAGAGGGTCGCGCTCGATGTCGGTGAACAATATGATTAAAATACAGAACGAAGAGATTGGAGACCGAGTCGCGCTCGTCCATCTCTGGTGTATACGCGTACATGAAAGTTCCTTTTCCGAGATTCACGAGACACCGGATATCTCTCACCACACGTCTTCCGTCGTCGCGAGGAAGGCTGGCTGAACCTTCGACTCGTCGTCTCAGGCGTAGAAGTCGGCGGTGCAGGTGGTGACGCTCTTGAGCTCCATGTCCTGCTCGAGCTCGCAGGACTCGGACTTGTGCTACGAGTTGAGCGAGGTCGTGCCGATGTTGCTGATGAAGCTGGGACAGGGATTGTCGGCCCTGTCGCCGCTCTGTAGCGAGAAGTGCCGGTAGGTCATGTACTCCGGTGGATTGGGCGCCAGGGGCTGCTCCCGCTTGGCCGCCGCGCGCTGCTTCTTCATCTTCATCCAGCCGAGGATCGATACGAGCACGATGAAGACGACGAAGCCCATGCAGCTGCCGACGATGAGACCGAGCCGCCGAGTCAGGATGCTCGCGAGGGTACTGCTGGTGCCGAGGCTTCCGTCGCTGATCATCGCGTCCGGAGCCTCGAGGGTGCGCACTTCCGTGCACCGGCTCATCGGCGTATTCACCATTACCGGGTGCGAGGAGCCCTCGATCAAGCTGTCCTGAGTCGAGTTCCACTGGTTGTTTATGTCTTCGAGCGACGAGATGCCCCAACTTGTGAGACCCACCACGCAGATCAGATAGCGAGTGTCGGACGCGAGATTTCCCAGCCTCACCGAACGGGATTTAGGGTCCAATAGCTTTCCGCGTACCTGAAACATATTTTTTTCGGAAAGGTGTGCTTTTTTAGTTGCTAAATTTTAAAGTCTTATTGTTTTTTCATCATGACAATTCTCTTAATTTTAAAATCTCTTATCTCATTTGATAATCAATTTTTATATAACAGACCTATTTTCTTGTATTGTTATTATACATGTATTGTATAAAAATAGAAAAGTAGAAAAGTGACAATGTCAGAAATTTTCATACATAAATGTATACTTATGTGACGATATATCAAACATTTCAATTCAATACGAGAAAAGGCAGAAGAGTAAGAATGTACGCTGTCGTGGAAAATAGTATATCAAGAAAAGGTGTACGAGGTATTGACGCGACATTAAAATACATGAAATATCTCCTACTATGTAGTATCGTGAAATTTCTAGTTGCAATATTTTTGCTTCCTCCTAGAGGAAGCTTTGTAATGGTAATTTTTTGATTTAATCGAAAAATCTGTTATAATTGTATTTTAACGTGTTAGGAACAAGAATAAATAATGTTTGAAAAATGTCTGTATGGATGTATGTGTGTGTGTATATACCTGGATTTAAGCTTCTACTGAATGGATTTGCTTCTTTCACGGCTCATTCTTTTTTTTGTGATGGCGGGAAAAGAAATCTTTTTTTGTTTAGCTTATTTGTTTCCGTTTTATTGCAAATTTTCAATTTTCGAAAAATTTAATTTTACTTTTTTTTAATGATAGGATTGAGATATTTCAATCGAACAAAGACTATTTTAAAGAGCATAAAAATATGTATAATTTCAGATAAAAAAACTGTAGCTCTTAGGTTCTTTTCTTTTTTTAACAAAAAATGCATTTTTTTTAAAGTTTATAATTCTTAATCTAAATTATCAACTTCTCTGAAGAAATTTTTGGTAATTAACAATATATAGAGCTATAATCTGTAAAAATTTCAAGCCATTTTGTCAATTAGTTTTTGAATAAAAAGCTGAAAACTGAAAAAAATGAGTTTTCTATGTCCAACGATTACGGGAGTCAAAAGGCTTTAAATTACTTGAAATTTTGGGAAAAGGTAGATTTTCTTTTGTATTTTCAGATTTAACAAAATCCGAGAGCAGGCAACTCCCACTTACAAACGTAGAAATACGTCCACATTAGTTTTTAATATTCTTTCAAATGGATTAAATTTTAACCTTTAGAGGGAAGCCACGATCGTGACGCAACCTTCCGACACAATACCCATGATCAATCCTTGATATTAGATACAATTTATATGAGTTCTCTGAAGGTGATGTACCCCCTTAAATCCCAGCCATCTAAAGGTTAAAGCAATATATAATATATACTAATTTTTACAGCGAAAATTTATTTAAAAAACCCCGATTTTTCTTTAAAAAAATAGGGGTTGCTACCTCCAGAATTGACAGTGGGGCTGTTTTATAGTCTCTTTTATTCTAAAATTTTACACACCAACACTCACGCACGCGCGCGCTCACCCGCACCCCCATAGTTCTGGCCAGCGAAAATTGGAAAAAGTCATCTCAGTCATATCACCAATTTGCTCACTGTTCTTTTATAGGAAAGTATATGTATAATATAGTCACCGCTTTCGATACTCGCAGCTACAGGTACACATGGACATATCCATGAAACTTTTAATTTATGTGTCACGAACTTTTTTCTACGATAATGCGGTTGAAATCTTGTATCGAATGTGCTTTTCTGTAGAGTATATATAACTGTATAAAACTCATTGATAAAAATCGACGTTATTAATACGGGGCAAGCCCGCAGAAGAGTATAAAACGTAAAAAAATGCACTAATTCGACATTTTTAATTGATTATAACTTTTTCAGCAATCAAAATGTCTATTCAAAAAAATTACAGTAGTTTCTTAGTATTAGTAACTATAATGTTCCCAAACATCAAAGATGTGCTACTCATAGTTTCTCCCCAAAAAGACCAAGAAATTGTGTACCTCGATTTTATGAATCTCAAATTTTTTGTATATTTGTGCTTAAAGCTTTTTAAGCATTTTTGAAAATAAAGAAGTAAAACCATGATTCTATAATATTTTAAAAAATGAAAAAAACGTATTGTTCAAAGTTTATGTGCCTACAAAAATAAAAATATATCAAAATTCATCGACATGTGATCGCGTAATTCATTTTCAAATTAGCTGTATTTCGATGGTACAAGTGCAATTTTATTTCGAACCCTTCAATAGTATATTACGGTACAAATGACGAAAGTTGAAGATCCACCACTGCGTGAAGTTGGCGCCCGAGGCAAAGCCGAGGGAGCCGTATCACGCAGTGGCAAGCCTTGAACTTTTGTCATGTGTACCGCATACTATTTTTCTTGATGCCCAGTGGAAAATACGTTTAGTCTCCCGGACATCTATTTTGCCACCGAGATGCATTCAGCTTCTCGCATGTAACAAGACTAATTCTCACCTTTTTTAAGTATGTCTCTTGGAGGTCTTTCATTTCATAGATTTGAAAGCTCGAGCGGGTTGATTTCGATGCCCGTCCCGACATTTGCAGCACGAGCGCAGCGAGTGCTACTGGGAGGGTGGGTGTAGGGG
>UCOM01004864.1:0-10913 GCA_900474385.1 Ormyrus pomaceus | reverse complement strand
TTAGATTTTTGAAAAACTTAATTTTAATTTTTTTTAATGATAGGATTGAGATATTTTAATCGAATAAAGGCCAATTTGAAGAGCATAACGGTTTTTTTATTCTTGTTTACTGGTTTACTTGTAATTACCTCTGCATAAGTTTTATTTCTTCTATTTATTGAATTTAGTTCTTCTTCTTTTTTCTCAACTTCCAGTATTCTTTTTAATAGTCCATTTTTTTTCATCAACTCTTGGTTTAATTGCTTGAGTATACTGTTTTGAACTAGTAAATTATCTAACTCCTTGTTCCCAGATAGTATTACTGCATTTAATCTTTCATTGTTTTTTGTTTTATTCACATTTTCTTTTGAAACCGATATTTCATTTATAATGTTTTGTTTTATTTGTTCATCTCTTTCTAATTTCAATCTTGCAATTAGAATTCTTGCATTTTCGTCTACTTTTATATCCTCGTCTTTTAAGGATATGATCATCTCCATGTGATCAGGACAAATCGCTAATGCTTTACCAATATATTTTTTTTGCTTAAACCTATCAAAATCACATTTATGATAAACTTTATCACACACTAAACAAATCACAGTTGTCACTTGTTTTCTTGGATGACAATCAAATACAATGTCACTATTTTTATCAGGAGGCTCCAATGAAGAAGAGTCTTCTTCATCCACCATTTTGATTTTTTTTTTTTTTTTAAATATTAAATATGATTTTATACATTACTAATTTTTCTACTTAAGATATTACAATTTCAAGGAAAATGCTTTAAAATGCTAGGTGTTTACATGATTACTGAGTGTTTATAAACACGTCTGCTAGACAGACGAAGAAATTTGACATAAATAATAAACGTTTTTAATGTCCTTTATTCATAGTACAGAATAAAGAACTATCTAATCGACGGTAACCTTATGTAAGGAATAAAATTGAGTAACAAAATGCAACAAATTATTTATGGCTCAATTATTACCGCTTGCTTATTCTGTTGTTTGCTTACTTCCTGTAGTTTTCATATAACACAAAGATTTTCTTTACTTTAGATTTTGGAGTGTTCTTTAGTAAGATGACGTAAAAAATTGAGATTTTTCATTGTTACCAGCAGTTTTACAGTCAAATACATTTTTTAAAATACCAACGAGCAAAAGAGCAGATTTTTCAAAAAATTGAAGGTTTTCCGAAATTCGAACTACAAGAAACACGCTAAATAACGCTAAAACGACTAATAATTCCTTAGAAATAGAGCTATTCGTGAGAAAATCTACCGACGACTTGAATCTAATCAATGAACCGCGCAAATAAACGTTAGCCATGGGAATCAGAACTCGTGGGGTCTGTACAAAATCCCGTCCGCTATCTACTGAATCGGAAACCGTAAAAAATATCCTTTTTCTATCTCTTATTTTAATTTTCTATTTTGTTCTGTCAATTCTTTCGAATCTTGATGTACGGTCCAATCACCTTCTTTAATAGTAACCTTTTTTAATTCTATCCTTTTTAAAATTCTTCTTTACCGGATAAAATGGGTAAATAGTTAATAATGGGTACCTCTATATTTAAATATGCTTTTTATAAAGAGTACCAACTGCTAATTTTGCTTATCAGCAAATTAATTTTTATCGACTTGCAACTGCTTTCCTACGTACACATAATCTTTAGCTAAACTTTCTACAAAGGAAAGGATGCTGCTAAACTGGAAATATATCTTATTCAGCTAATAGAATATTTTACGTTTTACAAAGTACAGTCCAGATTTAAGAAGTCGCTCTTTTAGGAATAGAAAAATATTGTTCAGCATGCATAGAGCGGACGTCCGCAGGAAGCCTCGAGCATGAAAGGGGGTAAAAGAAACTCCCGTCCGGCGCGTGGATCGCTTTCGCCAATAAAGCAGCAGGCGGCAGCAGCTCTCACAAAACGACACCTCTGACTTTTCACCAAGACAGCTGCGGGGAAGGGATAAAAAAATTAGCAGCAGCCTCTATAAATCACGCAGCAGCAGTGCAGAGAGGAGAGGAGGAGATATTACGCATCGGGAGTTTCGCGACCCCGTTTTCTCGCGGCCTCCCGGAGGACGAATCGAGTCGGGCCGCTGCCGGCGGTGAGAATATTAATCGGCCCCGGCAAATGATTGCCTGCTGAAATTATATTCAGAGCAGCCGGGGATCTTTCATCTGTGACTCGCCATAGGTGATTTAAACCGGAGGCTACCATCCGTCCGGCTTTGTCTCGCGCTCTCGTTAATAAATGAAAGGCGCGGCGAAACTGCGCGAGCAGAGCGGCTCCAAGCGAACGCATAACTGTATGGGCAGGTATCAGTGAAAAAATAGGGATGCATCGATTGTAAGATAATTCCAGAGCGGTTGGACCGGCTGCAGCCACTGCTTGCTTTAGCTGCGGTTTTTGCTGCTGCTCTAACGGGACTCATTTCTCTTGCTTAAGGTTTTATTCGAAATTCATCAATTGAAGTAGAAGATTGTCAATTCGTAAAAGAGCAATGACACTAGGTACATCTAATTATTGTTTAAAATTTTACATTGCACCGATACCTGCAAAATGACATAAAAAAAAATTCCAGAAATTGAAATACATTCTGAAAAATGGAAAGATGAATGCATAGAAACTTGCTAATTAAATGATCTAAAAGTTGAATGCTCGGCAAGAAGAAAAAAGCTGGAAACAAAGCAGTTCGTAAAAAGCTTAAAAAACTAAGCAAAGCATTGCCGCGCTTATTAAACGTGAGCCCGGCTCAATCCATTGCAAATGAGGAAGTAATTAACCGCGCTCGATCCCGTTCACAAAGCCCGCCCTTGCAAGGCAAAGTATCTAAATCTCGCTCTCGGAGCGGCGCATTTTCATAAACTGACAAGCCGCCTCTCTCTCTCTCTCTCTCCCACCTCTAATTGAAACAGAAACTCACCATCGTTAACGAGTTAATAGCGATGATAGGAGAGCGCGCGTCGATAAATTTGCGCGAGACTACCGCCAGTCGGCGTAATGCGCGAGGAGAGGACGCGCAGAACCGGTCGACGGCACGCGCTTCGTCCTCGAGATACTGCTGCCTGCCTATAGAGTCTTTCTCCTTGGCGAGCTCTTGGACTTTGAATACGGGAACTTGTATGTGTGGAGATTGCAAGGGCTTTCACGCTAATGGTAATGGTTTAAAAAGTTAGTTATTTCACAGTGAAAAGGTTTGCTTAGCTTCCTCCTAACTAATTTATCGTTCCAATATTATCTTCGATATTCATTAAAAACAATCGATTTCAACAACATAATTACAAGCACTTCTATGTTTAAATAATTTTTTATTTTTGTATTATTATTTTATTTTTATATGTCCATTTTAGAATTTAATGATCAGCAAACAAAATTTAAATCAAAATTTTGTTATCGGAATATTTAAAATCCAAAAAAACAGAACTTTTGAAACTCCATGTGTAAAACTCGATTTCGCGCAAGCTTGAATAAAAATGCATGACGTTAAATCAATATTTGTATCAAGTCGTATCAAAAAATAATGTTGAATACAAGAACAAAAAGGTGATTTTAACCTGGTGTTACCTTTTCACACTATCTTCATTTTCAAGAAAATTAAATAAAAATTTCAAATAAATTGAATTTTCTCTTTTTTATTTTATTTGAACTATACTTGCTGAAACTAATGTAAACAATCATAATAAAATAATAATAATAATAAAAATATGACTGTACTATGTTTAGTTAAAGACGAAAAAAATAAGTGGTCGATCATTAAAAAATACCTTTTATTTACTAATGTTAGACCCTACTCAGTTTAGGTTGGATCGTCGTGGTTTGGGGTAGCGCTGGTGCCGATAGCGAGACGGTCGGGCTGTCTTACGCGAGTCGCGCGGCGAGTCGTATCGCGCTGCGATACAGTGAGCACTACTAAGGCTCGAAAACGCGTCTGCGACTACTAAAAGTGCGTTAATAATTTGTACGCAAAAGTCTTACAGTTTTATTTATTATTTTTTGTTTTCTACGTTCAATAAATATTACTTTGTTATAAGAATCTTCGCGAGTGACTTTCGTTGCCCAACCACTCTGATCCGAAAATTCCTACAGACTAACCACTACTTGACCATCAGGACAACTCAACTAAACACCTAAAATATATCTTTAACACTAAGATATAGCAATTCAAAAAATTAAAAAAAAATGAAACTAATATCTTTGGACATAATAAGTTTCATAAGCAGAAAAACTATATATACAGCTCTGAACCTACAAAAGATTTACCTTTTCCCAAAATTTCAAGTTAATGAAGCATTTTTACTCCAGTAATCGCGCGACATAGAAAACTCTTTTTTTCAGTTTTCAGCTTTTTACTCAAAAAATGTATATATCGAAATTTTTTCCAGAGCAATTGACAATTTAAGAGTTATAATCTTTTAAAAAAGAAAACACCTTTGGTTAAAAACAAAAGAACCATTATAGCTACAGTAATTTTTTTCTGAAATTATAGGCATTTTTATGTTCTTTAAAATGGTTTTTATCCGATTCAAACATCTTAATCGTATCATTAAAAAAAAGTAAAATTAAATTTTTCGAAAATCGGAAATTGGCCATAAAATAAAAACGAATAAGCTAAACAAAAAAAAAAATTTTTTTTTGCCGCCATTACAAAAAAATGAGCTTTGAAAGATGTAAATCCGTTCAGTAGAATCTGAGATCCAGGCGTATACATACGAACACACACACACACACACACACATCCATACAGACATTTTTCAAAAACCATTTATTCTTGTTTCTGACATCTTAAAATACAGTTATAACAGGTTTTTAGAACAATTCCAAAAATTACTATCACAAAGCTTCCTCTAGGAAGAAGCAAAAAAAAATTAACGATCCCGTTAATTAGCGATAATCTCAACCATTATCTCTGTGCTATTCAGGCCAAACTCTTTCAGCTAATATGCTTTGATTTTATAAAAGTAAACAAGAATCTTCATTCAGTGATTACTCATTTCAATAGAAGGTAAATTGAGACTACCTTTGACTTCACTACAATAAATTAGCGACGAAACAAATGATAACTTTGACTGATCTACTACTTTAATTCGATATATATCTCCTTGATACTTGATTTTGGATTTACGCACAGCGAGCTTAAGTGGAAGAGGAGGCTAAGTAGAATAGAAGCACAATGGTATTAAATGTCTATCTTTAAACTAGATATGCATAAGATGCAATTAATTGAATTGTCAGTGGCAATTGGATTAGTTTGTTATTATATTATGCCTATTTGTAGATTTCATGCTTATATTCCTACAAATGCATCGACGCGCTTTAGCTAATTGCTTTGTAAAATATCTAAGATTTCTAATTGTTTTCCTTGTAAAACAAAGTTGAAGTTATTATATTTCATCGTTTATACTTGATTATATTTATTATTGGTTGAAGTGAATTTCTTCAACTCATTAATATCATTCGGAGACATTGTCGCTAAAAAAGCATCACAAATGCAAGATTAAAATACATCGCGCAACGAGCGTTAATTTGTTGATTGACTTTGGCAAACATAACTGATGAAATTTTTACGAGTTTTTATCGTGTATTCCGTTTTCCTCAAGTCACCAGTCTCTATAACGTAATAGAAAAGTTTTCAATTTATTTATTTGTCGCAGCAGCGTCGGCAATGTTAATTACGAAGAAATTACGCCACACGTTAATTTCGCAAAATACCCCATTGCAGTTTACTGTACGAACAAAATTAACGCGATATAAAAATAAATGGGAGAGCATTACGCAAATATGCTATTCAAATTTTGAACAAATCCGCAGCTGTATTTCAGGCAAAACCGCATCTAATCCCGTTTACAAAACGATGATAATATTAACTAGGAAAATTATTATATTCTCAACTTTTCATTATCATTCGACTGCACCTCCTGTTTGAAGACAGCGCTGCACGCTGCAATGCCCCGTCAGTCATAATTTCCAGTCGGATCCGCGCCAACTAATTATAACCCATGATAATGCTCTAAATATAAATTGGTCACCCACGCAAAGCGATCGACTAATAAAAGACAATGGGAGCGTGTGTGCCTGCGAAAAGGCTTCTCGAACGTGCCTCCCCCAAGTCCGAGGCGAAAAATCGGACGAGGCTGCGGTGGGCGTCGCTCCTCGCTTTCTTCGAAAAGTCTCTCTCGCGGTCTCCCTCCGCATTCCCAAGTGACGAGCAAAAGAGCGATCCGCGGGAATTCCGAGGCGGTGTCGAGTGACTGCCATGTGATCAATCGCTTTCTAATTAAAGCTCTATACTTGTATCGCTGGCGTGCTTGTTAATTGCCGCCAGCGTCGTTTAAAATGCTCTCCGCCGCGGATGCATAATCTTTATTGCCAACTAAATTCTTTTTGCTTAATGCCGCGATCGCAGCCGACGTGCATTATCATTGACGTAACCGCGCGACGAGCGCCAAGATGCGCCCAAGCCTCGTCGCCACCGCCGCCGCCGACAGAGACAGTTTTAAAGTTCATTCGGCTTTTGCAACCGAGTCGTTGCGAAAACTGCATGAAAATTCAGTTATTCTTTTCGCAGTTCCATCGGTCGAATAAAAATCTGCAATCGCGCACTTAACGATTAGGGAGAAAGATGCACGACGGCTCGAAGCTAAGCTGCCACTTCTTCTTGAAACAACGACAGTTCATAGTTGCTGCGGTTTTAGTGAAAAGAAACGGCATGAAAAGAAAGCTTACTAACGCAGCGGTAAGCACGGCGAACCTCGGGAAAAAGGCAGAAATTAGTGCCGTCTCCGAGCGATCCCCTCCCCTCTGGCTGCACGCGCTCGGCGAATGCACTTGGGGCCATCCTTAGGCCTGCAGCAGCGCGTCACGGAGCTCACCAGTCCCGGCGCCAGAGCGACGACTTATCGTCGATGGACTGTCGCGTAAGTTATAGCGCCGTGTTTACACGATTCGCGGCGCGGGTCGCGAGCTCTTATAATGCGCGACTCGCTATTTTTAACGGCGCGCCGACTATATTTAGCCTGCCGTTTCTCGAATCGTCGTGGGCGGCCGATTCGAGAAGGGACACCCCGGAATTCGCCGCGAAAACACTCGGATACCCCGAGAGTGGGAGGGCAGAAAAATCCTTCGAGATCGAGCGCGAGTTTGGGATTCTCCCGCGGAATTTGCAGATTGTTTTCTTTTTTTCTTTTTTTTTTCGGACACATTCTGGAATTTTCTGAGCGTCTTTTTTCTGCAATTACGCGAGATAATTATTGAGCGAGATTATCGTTTTAATCGTTTGGATTGATCACGCGCAGTTCAACTTTCATAAGATGATTGCCGGGACTTTTAGAACGTTTTCAAAGTATTCTTGACAAGCGGAACTTTGTAAACAACGATTTTTTGAACTTGGTATTGAAAACTAATTAACGACAGTAACATTTTAAGAGGTGAGATTCTCTAAGAATGACGAGTTCTCATACTCCATTATTCGCTGGAAAGAATTAAAAGTATAATTTCTTTGAAAGTAATTTAAAAATATCGACATAAAAATGAACGTCGGTCAAAGTTTGCCTGTAAAAGAATTAATCGGTAAACAATAAAATTTGCATATCGCCGCCGAGGGTTAAAATAAGAAATAAAGAATATGCATCAGCGGTCCCCGAATGACGATAAAAAGACTAAAGACACGATCAACGGACGTAAACTTGGCTTGATCACTTCCGAGGTGTAGAAAAGACGAAAGCTTTTTTATTCTTGAACGCTGTCTTTTACCCCTTTTAGCTTTTTTTAGTTTCTGCAGGCCGATTTCTTACGTAATACAGATTATTTTTGTCCTTTTTTTTATAACGTGCCTTACTTTGATAAGCGTGACTTATTAGTACACGGAGAGAAATGGTTCAGTAAAAATTACTATACTGTTCAGTAAAGCAATCACAGACTCCCAAAAACCCAAAAAATTACCATACTTTAAAGTAAATTTTATACTACAAGTTTTGTAGATTTTACCATAAAGTATGGTAATTTTTTTGGTTTTTGACAGTATGAACAATATAGTAATTTTTACTAAAACTTTTTTCTGCGATTTTTTTAAACATTGCTATAATTTATCAATTGCTGCATTGCGCATCAATAGTTGGAACAAAATTATATCATTAACATTTATGTTGTTGTAATTATTATTAATTGGCGCAGAAAATATTTTTTGGAAATTACATTATTCCATCAAAACTAATTGATCAATCATTAGGAATCGTAACAAATTTTTCATTTGTATATTTACATTGATTGATTGCATAAATCAAATGAATAGTTTATAAAAAGACAAAAAAAAATTCAAATTCCTTCCCGAAAGTATTGTACAATATTTTTATCAAGCATTTTATTGAAAACTCTTTTTAATCGGTCGATTGACTAACTATTAGCTTCGATTATTAATATTAATTAATTATAAAAAAGGGGTTATAATTATTCCAATTGCTCTTTATCTAAAAAAATGTTTTAGCTTGTATTTTAAGCTTCTTTATCATTGACGCTTACTCATATTTTAATAGCGTCACGCATACGTGATAAAAGTACTACTTATTGTTAGTGTATAGTTGACATACCGCTAAATGAATCCCATAGCTTATCAAGAATAAAGAATAAAATTGTTAGCTAAACTTTTTTAATAAATGCGATTATTAAGATTATAAGAAAAAATATCAAAAAGTATTAATGTACTTGTAATTTAAAAATGCAAAGATTTGTGCAATTACAGAACTTTTATAAAAATTTATAAATATTTTTCATGTAACTTTGAATTTGTAAATAGTGGTTTTCATTTTTATCTAATTAAGTTTTTGAAAATTCGCAAGTGGAGATAACGATATATTGATTTCTAAAATGAAAATTCAAAAACTTTGCTTTTAATTTTGCTGGAAAGAAAGAAACATTTTTAGCCTAAATATTAAATTGCACACGATCGCTGTTAATCGACGAAATGAACGATGGCTACATTTGAATTTGCCAAAGCCATGCACGAGAAAAAATGGAAAAAAACTTACCAAAAAGCTCGGCAAATGTCGGGTCGAGCGGCGACTGAAAGTCCGAAATGAACGGTCGAAAATCGTTCGCAAAGTTGCTCGTTCGTTCGTTCGTTTGACAGAGGCCAAAGCGCGAAGCGTCCGGTAGCCCGGTAGCTTGACTTCCGAGTCGGACCGACTGCGACGGAGTGCGTCTCGTCGAGGTGCGTCCCGGCTCTTCATTCAGCAACCCCCTACCCCTTGGCCGGCCGCGCGCGCCTTGTACTCGCGGTGTCCCGTGCCTGGCTCCTCCCCCCCCCCCCCCACCTACGCCCTCGCGCGGAGGCAGGAGGGAGCGCGATGCAGCCGCGCATCGCCGAGCGAAGCTCTTTTGTTTTTTCGCGCCGAGCGATTATCGCTGGGGGATACGCTGGGCGCCAGCGCGAGCGATATAGTCCAAGTCTGTTCGGCTTCAAGAGGCTGTTTCGAGAAATCGAGCATGTAGGCAGTTTTGTTTTTTGCAATCGTTTCCTTAGAGTACCCCCGACAAGGGACCAAAATCCGAAATTTATTGTAAAATTAGAAAATAAACAGGCTCTTTTATTGGTTTTACTTTTAAGTCGTCAGTTTCAAGTGTACGTTTTTTTCGGAGTGCTCGTATCTCCAAACTCGTTAATTTATAAGAGTTAAATTTTGTGAATCACTTACTTATATGAATGAAACTTTTAAGTGTCAACTTTCAATACAATAATTTTTTGAGTTATTAAGATTGAGACTTTTTTTTTCCTTAATTGCAAATTGCGCCGTTTCTAAAAAAAAGAAGGTTTGATTCAGAGCCACGCATTTTAGACGCACGTACTTTGTCTATCAAGGTAAAGGTTCGCTCAGGTTGTACTTTTTGAAAATCGCACGTAGTAAAATGGAAAGCTTTAAAAAAAACGAAACTATAAAAAAATAGATCATGATTTGATTATTAGAACTTTAAAATAATCGACTAAGCGTTCAAAAAATCAAGTCCGAACCCATGGAATATTTTAATGAAATTTCAATCTCCAGTAGATTTTGTGCCGTATTTTTCATACGCATAAGAATCGTACACATTTTAATTGCGCATAATTTAGCACTGGTAAAATTCATACATAGATACATTGGGCTATGCTAAATTCTACTCAATTAAAATCTGTACGATTCTTAAGCACATAAACAAACCAAAACCGATTTCGTAAAATAATCTATCGAAGTGAAAAGAAGTAAGCGCGTCTTAGCGGAGGATGCAGCGGCGATTCGGGAGCAGTCGGCGTGCCTCGGATCTTCCTCTCTCTCTTTCGGGCCGCTGTCACTCTCGCTTTGCGCCGTTCGACTCTAGCAGCACTGCTCTCTGCTTAAATCAAATCTGCGCAAAGTAATTTTGATTAAAAATTATAAATTTCTAGATCTCTTTGCAGAGAGCCGCTATAAAAATAAAACCAAAATAGTGCCTGTTTTTTTATTTTTTTTTTATTTTGCAATTTAAGAAATCTTCCTACCTGAGTTTAGATTTTGATTTGCTTGTGCGATATTGAGGATATTTTAAGGAAGCGATTCCAAGAAAAAATACCTATATGTTCAATTTCCTCGAAAATTGTGGAAAAAATCATGTAATCTTATTTTTAACTAAGGATAACATAAAAAAATTTCAAGTCATTCTCTATGGTTTCATGAAACGTATGAGACTCCTTAACAGGCTGCTTGCTGCACATTACTCTTTGTTTTCGGTGTTCTTGCAACCTCTCTTTAAGAGAAATGCACATTTGTGATAAATATCTTTTTTTTATTTTTTTATCTTAGGCATGTCTTTCGCTAGAATATCGTAATAAATTTAATGAACCCTTAGGGCTCTTGCACGAATGGAGGAATAGCGAGGAATAACACCTGGAAGCCAATCACAAGTGAGCTTTAAAAAGA
>UCOM01004863.1:0-10910 GCA_900474385.1 Ormyrus pomaceus | reverse complement strand
CCTCTTCCCCCCGGGTGTGTTTCTCCTTCCCTCTCTCGCGCTAAGCTTGTCTATGTTTGATTGCTGATTAGACGAGCGTTTTGTGCCCGCGGTGCGAAACGGAGCTCCGTCTGGTTTGCTTTTCGATTGTCCTGCGGTTTCGCGCGCTACTCCTGTTTTTTTTTTTTTTTTTTCTTTTCCTTCTTCCTCGGCCTACTCTTTTTGTCAACGCGCAGACGCCCGGCGCGGATGGTGCGAAAATAAATAGCGGAGAACGGCTCGTGCGAAAACGGCACGGGGTGGTGAGAATGCCGCCGCGCGCGCGATCTTTCTTCCTTTGGATTTTTTACGGTGTAAGTTGTCGCGCGGATTTTTGGCCTTTTTCTGCGGGGATTTTGGGTAAACAGGCGCCAAATGAGAGCGAACGGTGCGCGGGGAGGGAGATTTTTTGGCAAAATAAACGAATAACGGGGGATCGATATTTGCCGCAATCCAATCACTTCGTATTCTGCGTTAGTTGATTGACCCTAATAAAGATATTATTTTCTTTTTTTTTTAAGGAAAGAAAATTTGTTTATTTGTTTAGGGTAGAAAAATTAAAGTAAACATTCTTATTATCGAGTAATTTAGTAGCTAGATAATATGAGTTTATCTCGCAAGAATATAAGAAACCTTGAAAACAAGAGCATTTCGAAATTCTTTTTAATTAATTTTGCACTTCTTAGGTTTTTCGAGGGGTTTCGAATGGTCCCTACGACGATTGGCGAGCTGAAATTAGCGAATGGTACTTTTACGTTACGGGAATAGCGGAGAAAGTTTATCTATTAATAACAAACAATACGATAAGACTTGTTTTAATTGCCGCTTCGAGTATTATCTTCAATGATTCTTATCGCCATTTAAATTATCTTCTACTTTCCAATTCATTAATCAAACGCAAGTATTTTTTATGAAGATACTGGAACAAAAGAAAGAGATAAGTTCAACCCTTAAAAAATTTGATAGAAACTATTAATGTATACTTCCAGCAAAGTGTAAAATTTTCGTTAATTTTTCAAGCAGACTTTCGCTACAATCGGAAACGCAACGCGCCAAATGTCGGAAATTCCAGTCACTTTTTTGAAAATGCAGCGAAAATAGCTCATTGCAGCGTCGCAGAAAACCGCTGACCGAGGAGAGATATCTGGTTGCGTCTGGCTATTCGTAATAGTATGCAGTTCCAACAGTTTATGTCATCAATAACCAAAACGATACATCGAAGCGTCTTCCGCTCTATCTATATTATTATTTTTAACGTTTTTCTCCGAGCAATCCGCCGGCATAAATAATCGCCGCTTATTAAGTATCTGGCGGTTATAAACAATGGCGGTAAAATGCGCGCGGCGAATTCCTCGGCCGATTTTTTTTTACGAGGGAATTATCGGCGGCTCTTTGTACTTACCAAAGCAGCCGACGTTCGAAAGTACTTTGTTTCGTTGGCTACTTGATGGCCAGTGCAAACAAACTCGCGCCTGCTAAAAAGGCGCGGCAAACGCATGAAAACATGTTTTCTGGGAATTTATATCGCTCTTCGGCGACGCAGCCAAAATATTGTACAAATTAATGAGCGACTGATAAACGGAGAGAGGCACGTCAGTGAAGTATTGCAAGTTTTCTTGGAAAACGGAAAAAGATATCGATAACCGAGAGAGAGAGAGAGAGAGAGCATTCTTGTGAAATATTTTTTATGCGCGAAAAATTTTTCAAGCTTCTTCCATATTACGTAAGTTAACGAAACGTTCGAAAGTGGAACGTTTATTTGGGGATTGTGCTCGATAAATTAAAATTGCTTCTCCATCGATACAACTAACAAGTTATCGAATGAAGCTGCCAGCAGAAAGAGGCAGACCCGAAACAAACAGAACGAACGGCTCAATTTCGCGCACCGACCGTTTCCACCGAATTCCACTCTCGCCGCTCCGCCCTGCAATTGAATTTATCACCCAAATATTCACAGAAAACAATAAAAACCCACCGACGGATTAACTCAATAAGGCCCATTACCCTCGGTGCACCCAACTCCACAGTCGCTCGGCGTTCCTAAAAAAGTCGTTAAAATTTTGCGAGCTCCCGAGGAGCGCACACATGCATCGCCCCTCCGATGGATATAGCCCCTCTCTCCCGTTCTCGAATCAATTCTCGGAAACGGTGACTTAACGCGCGTGCACACTTTCGTTAACGAAAGGCTATCGCGAGGCGCGATCGACGCGGCCGCTTTTGCGCGCCCGATGGGCCCACGCGCGCAACCGGGTTTATTACCCTTTGCGTTTCCGCGTATTTCGCTCGGAACGAACGGACCGACGAATCGAGGCGACGCGACAATGCCGAGGACGACGACAACGCGTCGGCCCTTCTGCTGGTTTAGGCGGACTGGACAGAGAGAGAGAGAGAGAGAGAGAGGAGAGAGTGAGAGTACTCGAACGGTTGTCGGTTTGCTGAACCGGAAATAAGATTATTTTAGATTGAAAGGAGAGAAGAGTTTGAATTGAGCTTAATATTCGCTAATTTGTAAATTAAAATACTTGTTTAGTTTACTAAAACAAATAAATATATCTAGAAGGGGGTTGGAATTGGAAATTATTCGGATGGATAATCATGACGATCGCAAGAGAGTACTGAGTCGAGCTTAATTATTCAAGGAAATTTTTGGCTGGTATTATTCTTAACATTTTATACAACAAAAATTTCACAAAGAAACAAGAACAATTGCATAAGGTTGGTAATATCCATTGCAACCTCCAGAAACTACAAATGTTCGCATTAGCCTACAAAGTGTATTTAAAATTATGAATTCTCCGTCTCAAATGATCGTCCTCGGAGCGAGTGGAGCAAAAGATAAAAAAAAAGAAAGAAAAAAAAAATAAATAAATTCGAAACGCGCCCGAGAGAGAGACGATTTCGCCTCTCTCCCCATTTTCTTCGCCCCTCGCCCCCCTTTCGTTTTTGCGCCTAAACTCGTTCAGAGGCGTTGGACGCTCTCTTTCGCTTGCATAAATTACGGAAATTAATATTTTATGCACGCTATACTAAAAACTTCTCTACTTTAGAGCGCACGACAAATTTGAATTATCGGTTTCGTTTCGTTTTTCTAAAGGGGGGCGTCACTCCAACGTAAAAATCTTTCGAATTCAGATTTCTCTCTTTGCATGTCCGGTTCTGCGGATGCTTCTCTTTCTTTATTAACACATTAATAGCGCGACACTTGCGTTTCGTGTTTTTTTTCAAAGTTATGCAACGCGCAATTTTTTTTTTTTTATTATACGTTTCGGAGCTTCAATCAAATTTATTCAAATTATACTTCAAATAATTGATAATGCTGTCAAATATATTTGAAGATTATAGGATTTAAATATAAGGTGGGTATAATTTATTTTGGTAATAATATGAAAAAAGGACGGATAAAAACACAGAAACTACTAATTAACATCTGCGAATATTACTAATAAATTCAGGGTGTAAAGTATGAGTTATTATATTACGTAAACGATAAAATGTATTCGTTCAATATTTCATTTAGTTTAATATATACGAATAAATTTGTAAAACATATACAATTATAAGTAATTTTAATAACAAATTCGTAACTGAAAGTAAATGTTATTAAATTATACTAATTTAATAGAATATTTTCTTAAGAAAAAAAATCAGCATTCATTCAGATCGATCAATAAAAATAAAGTGAAATTTTCGAACAAAACGTTAATTTCGATCGTCGAGCTACAAAGCCAACTCAATTAAACATTAAGTCATACCCAATGCTAGTGCAGATTTAATAGATCATCGGGGCCCGCATTTTTCTCCCCGCATTTAAATGCGGCGCAGATCGTAATCTGCAGGTCAGCACCGCCCTGTGGCGACTAGGCAAAAAAAGCGCGCATGACCCTATTCAATGCAATAATTACGGACTCTCGTATCACTTTGGCCAATTCAATAAGTGGCGCGGCGTGCACTTATTGATTCGAAATAATTGATTGATCGTTGTGTACGCTAAAAAGCTCCGGGAGCCGATTGACTTACGGCGTCTAAGGGCGATTGTCGCCGCGGCCTGCATCGTTCGATCCTCCTCTCCCGCTTGCCGCTTTTTCACTCGGTGCTAAAAATCGTCGATAACGCTTCTTAATTTCTCCGAGATAACGATCGATCGGCCCCGGAATACGGCCGATAAAAAATACTCGCGGAGATTGCGAATTCTTACGGCCGTTATCGAGCGAAGCTCTAGTCGATCGGCTTTGCCACCAGAAAAAAAAGAAGAAAAAAAAAAAACGAGCAAGAAAGCGCGACGACTAAACACCCGAAAGTGCAAAGGTCCTTAAAATGCCTCTCCGCGCCTTCCCCTCCCCTCGCGAGTATCGAGTGCAAAAAAAAAGCCGCAGAGAAGCCATAGATGCAGTGCGATAAACTGTAGAAACTTGGGCGCGCGTCACAGTGTAAAACTACAAGTAGCGGGTTACTATCGAACGAGCGAGAGAGAGAGAGAGAGAAAGAAGGAGAGAGTGACCAGGAAAGGATGAATTACGCTCGATCCGATGCACAATGACAATGCACCTACTCCCTCCTTTCTTCATCCTCCTCTGCGGGTCCGATATATATATGCCACGCATTAAATCAGCATCTGCGCCGCCGCTGCTGGCTGGCTGGCTGGCTGGCTGGCCTCTCGCGCCGTTTCCCACGTAAATATTGGGAGGATCGCGCTTGCGCTCCGACGCACATGCACGCACATATGCAACAGAGGAGAGAGAGAGAGAGAGAGAGGGAGAGAGGGCGATAAAGCCGGGAGAGATAGGGAAGAGAAGAAGAGACGGACACACGCACACGTGTGCGAGAGAGAGAGAAAGAGCGGATGCCGGAATTTTTCTCAGGATCTCTCTCAGCAGCAGCAGCAGCAGCAGCAGCAGAAGCGGCGGCAGCAGCAGCCGGTGCTCGTAGGGCATTTTTCTTCTCCTCCTCTCTCTCTCTCTCCCCCAAAGCCCGGAGAGCAATGGATAGGGCATTAGCGGACGGACGGACGGACGGACGGACGGACGGACCCCCAGCGAAAACCTGTCTCTCTCTCTTCGTGCCCGCGATGAGAAAATTTTTTTCACAGGTAAACACACCGAACAAGGGCTGAACCTGCCTCTGGCCGCCGATGCGCGCCGGGCCCAACTTGCGTGTCTGTACTCTGGCCCCTCTCTCACTCTTTCTCTCTCTCTCGCTCTGCGGGACTATGAAATTTCTGTGTTCCTGCATCGAAATTTTCGTACACATATTGTTAAAAATGAATTAGACGAGAGACGGAGAGGAGGAGAGGCCTGCTCTCTGCGGTTTTAGGTTTAGGGTTAGCAGCAATTTTGGTTTACCTTTTTCTCGGCCCGAGAGAAAGGGGCTGTTTTTGTTCATTATGAGCCCCGACAAGAAACGTTCTCTCTCTCTCTCTCTCTCTCTCTCGTCGTCTCGGTGCATCTCGGGTTTCGTTGCCAGAATGCAACGAAATTTTTTAGCTCGCACACGCGTTTCTCTTTTATAAATCGGGGACCTCTCGATAATATTCCGTTTATCGCTCCGGCCGAGCCTCACGCCCGGAACGTTAACTCGCAACCGGTTACAAATCCGCGCGAATCCAGCGAGACCGGCGAAAAACCAATAATTAGTCCCGAAGGAACGCTCGGGTAACGAGATCGAAATTTTCTGAAAAAGCAACAAAAAAAAAAACAGAAGAATCAACCCCAAGTGCACCGGATGCATTTGCAACTGCAGCCTTTAAGCTCCTTATTATTCGCGCGCGGCTAACGAGTGTACATACGGGGGCCTCGGGGGTAATGTTTAAAAGAAACAAAAAGCGCCGGCCGGAGGAGGAAGGAGGGCCTTTCCTTCCACGGGTAAACAATCGCAATGCCTTAATAGTGTTACATACTCAACTGGTTCGCTTCAGCGCCGCTGCAGCTGCCGCTTCTCTCTCTCTCTCTCTCTCACTCTCCTTCCCTCGCAAAAACAAAGAGCGGAGCCTCGATCGGAAGCCCCCGACTACCGAGCGACTATCGGGCCCGGAGAAAAATCAGCGAAAAATTCGAGAGAGAGAGAGAGTTTATATCCGGAATATTCTATAACAGTATGATGCAACCTACGCAAGCTCATCGACGCGCTGCCAGGATCCATCGGCTTGTCTGGCTTAGGCTCCGGCTAACTACTGCCGTCCACACACGTGTCTCGTCCACGTGTGCGCTTCTCTCCGTCTCTCCTTCCCCCCGGACTCTCCGCGACATCTGTGCACTGCGCCGAGTCTCCCTCGGCAGAGGAGAGAGTTCGGTGTACTTGTTGCGGCTCTCTTGCGGATTTTTTGGCGGATTCTTTTTTCGAGGAGGCTGGAGTCGGAGAGCCCCGATCGATTGATTCCCTTTGGCTCGTTTCGGAGTCGAGCCGGTGAACGAAGCGTTTACGTCCGGCTTTGTGCGCGCGCGGAGAGAAAAGTTTGTCGCGGTGCATCGCGTCTTTTCGCCGTTAAATTTTCGGACGAGCGTTTAGATGGCACCTTCGAATTACATTAGAGAAATTAGCGCGCAGAGAATCTCCGGGATATTTCAGATCAGTGTCGCTTTTGTCCGGCGAGCGGAGTTGATAAAAAAAAAAACGTTGGATTCGAAAATCCGCGCCGCGTCTTCTCTGCGAAGGCTGGACTTCAAAGTCCATCGAGCGGAATGATTTTGAGCGGCGCAAGAAATTCGGATGGCATTATGAAACAAAGAGCGAGAGCAACAGTTGGGGTGATAATGTAGACTGCTGTACATCGGCAAAGCCACGTGTTGATCGAACTACGTTCGCTTCGTTAAACGCTGAACAGTTTTTTTTTCTTTCTTTTTTTCGACCCGTGAAATTGCGTTAAATTACGTTCTATCCCTTGAATTGTGGAATGAAAATTTCACTGCAGTTGAGTTTAATAATAAGTTTTTCAACGAGTTCATGAAAACAGAATCTTACTGAACTTTCGTTGTGAGTCCTAGAACTAACGTTTATACTGTATTTCGTTCATTACTTTTATGATTTTACAGATTTAAAGTCATACAATTCCTAGACTAACGCAGAATTAAAGGTTTGCCAATTCAGTTGAAAGAATCAAATAGGTTTAACGTTATCAAGAAGCTTCGGCGACATACTCTGCTGCTCTTTTCCAGTACCTGCAATTCATTATTGTTTATAAAAATCGAATCTACAATTAGAAACATAAAAAGCATAAAAACCTGTTATAACCTGAAATAACCGCACAATAAGAATACAGAAAACCGACGAAAAACGCCAGGGCCCCCCAAACCCCCCAGAGAACACGAAGCGAACGACTGACGAGCCTTTAATTAATAAATTCAGAAACCGCGCGAGGTTTTGAGAAAAGGCCCTCCGAGCAAATATGCCAAAAAATTCGGTATTTGCACGTTCTCCTCGGCCTCGGACAAAGCGTGGCGCGGCCTTAAGAAAAAAAAAAGAAAAAGAAGACAAGAGAAAAAGAAAAAAAAAGCAACCCCAAGCAGATAAGCAGGCAGCAGCCATTAACGACGAGAGCGCATCGTCCGGCCGGAGGTTTACTTTAACACTCGGATCTCGCTAGAGGCGCCCTAACTAACTCACTCTCTCTCTCTCTCTCTCTCCTTGCCTAGGCACACTTTCGGCCGGCGAAAAGCGCATCGAGCCTCTCAATTTCCTCGATTAAACAGAGCTCGCACGTAGAGAGGAGAGAGAGAGAGAAGGACTGAGAAAGGAGAGGGCCCAAGGAAAAAGCAGAGCGAAAGCAGCAGCTGACCAGCGGGCAAACCCCTAACGCGAGACAGAAAAATATCCGAAAAGAGGGGGGGAAGGTATAAGAAAGCCTTGGTACGCAGGGGGTCGTTGGACCAGGGCGCTATCTAAATTACCATGATAAAGCCCGCCTCAATGTTATGTCCTATTAAGTCACAGCTTTGTTTTCCTCCTCTCTCTCCGGGCTCTCTCTCTCTCTCTCTCTCCCTCTCGTCGCACTCTTCGGAGCCGACCTTGCGCACCTTCCGATGGGAATCGCCGGTGCGAGATCCCCGGGACGGGCGCGCAGCGAGAAGGGGGTTAAAAAGTGACCTAATGCGCTGATACATCTCTTCTATGCTCCTGTCTAGCTGTCCTGCCTCTATCTCTCTCTCTCTCTCAGCTTCTCGTCTATCTTCTGCTGCCGCTTCTTCTTCTTCTTCGTCGCCGTCGTCCGCTTCTTCCTCCATCCCCCCGGGGGCCGGCGCGGGTAAACGGGATTTCAGCGAAAAGCGAGACAAAAGTAAAGGAGATTGCGGTCAAGGATAAAAGGGTTGGAAACCCCCGGTGGCCTCGCGATATCCGCGAATATTTCCGTTCTCTCTCTCTCTCTCTCTCTCTCTCTCTCTCTCTCCCCGGCAGCGGGACACTCTCGAAAAAACCCCAAAATTGCGGTGGGAGCGGCCGAGGTGTGCGCGCCAAGCCCGAGGCAGCCTGGGATGATTATTCCCTTTTTGGCCGATTTTTCGAGGGAATTCGCCGATTGCGGCTTTCGGGCTCGGAAGGAGTGCGCGTGGGAACCGAAGGGACAGTTTTTCAGTTTGACGAGAGAGAATACCTTGACGGTTTTGAGAGGATATGTTTTTAATAATTTAAATAGTTACTACTACCTACAAGGTAACATAGAATCAGTTGCTAAGGAGGATAAATAAACTCTCGGATGGAGCCTATGAACGAATATTGCGTCATTATTATAGCAGCGTTGAAATTGAAAAATGTCATTTCTAGGTGAGCCGTATACGATTAAAGTGTTTCACAGTGTAACTTTTGTCTTTAATAATTATTACTAATAAAAATTATTTCTTACACTTACGTTAATCAATACGTTCAATACAGTAATTGCAAAATTTTCTGCTCATCATATTACGAATAAAAGTTTAATAACACTTTATTTTAATACAGTTTGTCCCAAGTTCACCAGGAGACAGTCGATGAATATACTTGAAGAATCGCCCACTTCAGATTTCGATCCGAACCCCAAAATTCCCGCGGCAGAAAATTTTCGATCGAATAAAAAAAAAAAAATTCTCTCGCGTCAATGAAAAGACTGCGAACTCGCTTTATCGCGAGCACGAGAATGCTCGCGATCGACAGTGCAGTCTCCTTACACCGGTCGCCGGCAGATGTACACAGCGGAGAGCCGCCTCGATAAGAGAAGCTCGCCGATAGAAACTGATATTTGCGCTGGAAGCGGCGGTAAAAGGTTTCGTTATTCGATCTGGGAACTCTCTCCCGCGTCTGGATCCGACGCGAGGGCCTCGACTATTTTATCTGCCTCGCGCGTCGAACAATTAAAAAGAATAAACATAGCCGCGGCGACTTATCGTTGCATAGAAATCAGAGGAATCGCGCGTACAAGCGTGTTATGTAAAGAAAAAAAGAAAAAAAAATAAATAGCAGGTTTATCTAATACATTTTCTGCTTATCGCGTCTGCCAAAAATCTATGGAGCGTAAGAGAGGCTTCGAGAAGTTTCGCCGATTTTTTTGGTGGATTCGGGGGCGAAAATGAAAATAAATTAAAAATAAACAATGCCGTCGTTGCAGATTTTTGGATAAGAGACGCAAATTTTATGCAACCCATCTTTTCGAGGCTTTACGTAAGCGGTAATAATACGCTTGTAGTTTAACGCCGCAAAGTGGATGTAGGCAAATAATGTGAGAATAGAGCACAAACAATGTAACAGAAACCTCAAACAAATGAATATTTAAAAGTATTCTAATGCGCGGAATTAATTTATAAAATATGAAGAAAAAAAAATTATGCTTCCAAGATAAAGCGCAAAATAGTATAAGTACTTTTACTTTGTACTTGCCGTGTGCAGGGCATTTACCTTTGCGAACTACTTGCAAAGCTAAGCGATTTCGAATCGATTCAAATGTTGTACAGCCTTTGTTGCGTATTTAACTCTTGAGTTTCCTACCCCACTTTCATTCCGCTTTTAGCCACTGTCTATCTTATAAATAATTTCGTAAAAGATGTTATTGTCCATTATCCCTCTCATTAAGAATGCATTAGCACTCGGTATCAATTGATAAAGCGTTCGTTTCGTTTACACTGCAGTCTTGATTTCATTCGCAACTCTCTCCCAGCGATACGTTAACCTCGTTCGAGGAGCCATAAATAACAAAAAGAAAAAAGAAAGAATCCGACCCCAACCGAAGAATACCGCTACCCGTTTTTTTTTTCTTCTTTTTTTTCGAAATAACGAGCCCACAAGCTCTCTCGCGCGCATCCTCAAAGCTCGGAAAAATGTCGGTCGCCGATCCGCAGACTGCAGCCTGTATAATGAATCATCGATTCCACGTTTTCGATTTCCGTTCGCGAAAACGCGCTCTCGGCACAAAGGCTCTCTCGCTCGTTCTCTCTCTCTCTCTCTCTCTCGTCGTGCAAAAAACTCGCTCCGTCTCTGTCGAACTCGTTGACTCGCGAGCACCAATGGGGAACATCCGCGGGCGGAAATTATAACCTATCCGGATGGCGCTCCTCTCTCTCTCTCGCTCTCTCTCTCTCTCTCTCTCTCCTCCCGTTCGCGAAACTTAACCTCATTTTCGCGCAGGCAAAAAACGCACTGAATCGCCTGACTCGAAAGCATCCCGGACCCACACAGCACTCGTTACACCCCAGAAAATCTCAAGCACACACAAGCCTCGTCGACATATTTCTAAAGTATAAAACCATCTGCGTACCTGTTGCTGCAAGTGAGCGAGCGAGTCGTGGGTCGATCGGCCAGTGGGATCGGCAAAAAAGGTCCTTGCCTCGCGTCTCTTTCTCCGGCTGCGTGCACGAAAAATAAGAACCAGGAGGAAGAGGCGCTCCGGGAAAGCTTTGGGACGAGAAGGAAAACAAAAAAAAAAAAGCGGGGGGGGC
>UCOM01004862.1:0-10911 GCA_900474385.1 Ormyrus pomaceus | reverse complement strand
GGGGGGGGGGGGGGGAGTATAAAAAGAAGACTATGAGAAATATTTATTAGTACGGGGCACAAAAGCCCGCCCAATGAGAGGAAAAAGAACGCGCGCGGATAGTATCTAGTGGCATTGACTGCATTCAGGAGGAAGTCCCGGAGATTCTCTCGCTCTACGAGATATTGTAGTGTATATAAAAGCCGCCTCATTAAAAATAATGAGATGCGGAAGTATATCAAAGTGAGTGTGGCAAATGACTGACTACGAGGGCCGCGGAGTTCTTCCTATATATAACGCTATATATATATATATATATACATCAGCTTGCGGCCGCTTGATAACTTCGGCATCGTAATTGTCATAGATGGGGATTATTATTTTGGGAAAGTGCAAAGAAGCTGCGGTCGGTTGTGTGGGTCGGAATTGCGACGTGGGTCGGAATTAACCTAAAGCGAAATGGTCAATCAATATTTATGCTTCATGGGAGAGGATCTATTTGCAATGTTAATTAGCGAGTAGCGAAATGGAGCGCATTGAATGAAAGTAGACGATTTTTGAAGCTTTAATTGATTATCGCAGTTTCTTCATTTTTTTCATTCTAATGATATTTTTGAAGATGAGACTTGATCCGTTTTTTGCACCGTTCTGATAAAATGTAAAATAATATCGTCACGTCTCGCGATTGAAAGTAATACTCCTATTCATGTTTTTGAACAAGACGAAAACTGCGTAAGCTCTTTATTTTAACAGACAAGTAATTCCATTTTGGCGATAAAAAGAGAAAATAACTCGCATTTATCAGCGCGCACAAGTAACGCAGAGCGACGCGAGTAGTGCACATTTTTCGCATAAATTGAGGTTTATGGGGAGCTTTAAAAAGACGGAGGACGCGCGAAACGCAGAGACAGGAAGGGAAACAGCATTATTCTCAGATAAAAATCTCGCGAGTCATTTTCCTACGTCATAACCATCATCCAGTTTGCGAAGAACTTGATTTCCTTACCGAGGAAAGCAATAATCCGAGCGTAAATGGGAAGCTCGATCTTCCGCGCGTGTTCTCCTCAAATGTTATTTTTCGATCGATACACCCACACACACACACACACACACACACGCCTCCCTCTCTTATTTTTGCGTCAAGAACAACACGCGGCGCAATATTTTTTCACGTGATAAAACGCAAACACAAACAAAGATCTTGGGGCCCCCGAAGAAACATCCCCGCGATCTTTCGCCCAGGCAAAACGCGCGGCAATTTCACCGGCAGCTCCGTAGGCGAACGTCGGCTCTGGCCGTTTTGCCGGGGGATTTAGTCTCCGTGTCCTGCCGGCATATTGCGCTCATCTCGGATTATAACAGGCTCGTGTCATCCCTTCTACGGCGTTATTCAAAGTTCCGCCGGCACTTGCTCCAAGCATTACGGAGCAATTCGGGAATCGAGCGCCGGGATGCGTTGCGCGGAGATGCGCCGTCGCCTCCTTTACCCCCCCGGGAGAGAGAGAGAGAGAGACAGAAGGGGAGGGAGTAAAGTGTGTAGTCTCTAGCAAGAGGCTAAGAGACGTCGTTGTAGTTTGTGCAAGAAAAGGTTAAGTACGACTGGTGTTAAATAGAATCTTTGCATGTATGTATGAGGGCCATTCCGCGTCAAGCGTGCCGGCACATGCTCTCCAGGTATAGGCTAAGTAGGAGGCTAGCCGGGCGGAGGAGGAGGAGGGGGGGGGGAGAAGAAGCTGGAAAGAAGAAGAGAGGAGGAAGTTTCTTCGGAGAAAGCGAAAGAGAGAGAAAGTAGAGATTAACATAACTGCGTGTGTCGCTCGGGTATTCGAGCTTTAAGAGCTTCATACCCTGTAGAATACGTAATGCGCGTAGTAGCTACTACTGCGGAAGCGGGGAAGAGAGAGAGAGAGAGAGAGAGATAGAAGATGAGGACTAACCGAGCGCCGGGGTATACACGCGTTTAATATACGTGTGAGTGCGGAGGGAGAGCCAGTGGAGCGAGTCTCCTCCACAGGTTCTTGCCAAGTTTTCTCTTGAGCCCCTGAATATTTCACCGAATCTCGACCTTTGCCGGGCGCTTGCGGGAGCGAGCGAGAGCGGGAGCGCCCCTTATCGGCGGACTCGAATAAAAATAAAGTGCGCAAGCGCGTTTATCACTCGGCACGCTCTGCTGACTATTTGAAAAATCCCTGCTTATATGCGCGCCGGCCGAGAGATGCTCTCTGTACAGCGCTGCACTTGCACACACACACTACGAGCGCTCTTATCTGCTTCTTTTTCGAGGCGAGCGTCGCTTTTTCATCGGGGGAGGGGCGGAGGGAAGGGGGCAAGACGAGCTCCGGCGTCCGGCACGCCGCCGCCACCCGCTTCTATATCGACGAGCAGAACTATCTCGAGGATGGCTTTTCTGGACTTGCAGACTCTCCGGCTCTCTCTCCTCCACTGACAAATCGCGTATCTTTTTACGCCGCGTTCCACTCGCGCGAAATTCGATTATCACTCGACTGATGGATGGCCTTTCATTTCCGGTGCACCGCCGCCGCCGCCCCCACCCCTCGGGCGAGAGGTGAGCTTTTTGCCTCGTTTGTTGGGTGTTTAGCATTTCTTGATCACCGCGCTGGACTTGGGGGAGGGGAAAAACTCTGTTACCGAATGCGCTTCCGCGGGATCGTCGTCGTAATTAGGCTTTTTGGGATTTGCCGATGTTACTCCCGAGGAACTGAAAATGGAAATTGCTTGAATGCATTTGCAGGTTTCTACAAACGCACGTTAATAGAATAGCTTTTAGGTAAATTTGAATTCAAATTTTTGAAAATAAATACTGCTTTTGGAATGAAATAGTTTGGGAAGTAAGTCAAGAATGAAATAAAGCAAATGTACGATATCAATTGTTAATAATTTTATCATTAACTACTTTGCAAAACATTATTCGAATATTTGATTTAAATGGCATAATATTGTTTAATAAAATTACTTTCGATAAAGCAGAATCAAAATTTATTTCAAGACTCTCAAGAATTTCTTCACTTTTACGCCAACAAATAACCGAACAACTTCGTTATTTGAAAGCAGAGAACCGCGATATCGATTCTAAAATATCCTGGAATCGTTACGCAGCAAAAATAAACCTCCTCCCCGTTTCAAAGAAAACACACCCCATATTCCCGCGAATTCGAGTATCAAATTAAAAAGAAAAACCTGCGAAATCGCCGCGCGCATCTTAATTAAAAAGCAACATCGGCCGCCGGTTCATTAGCGTTAAATCGAAAATAATTTCGGTAATGTCCGCATAATTCGCAGAATGAAGAGGGCAAGGACAGGGCGCCTTGTTTATTATGACAGGGTGGCCGTGTAGCAAGCCGGGAGACATTCGCGTTGTGTGCCCTGCGCATCGTAACAAGACCGTTGCCGAGTGCCGCGAGCATTCCCGTCGTGCTTGTCTCTCTCTCTCTCTCTCTCTCTCTCCCCGGCTCCTTTAGCACGGCAAAAAGATGATGTACTCGAGACGATATATTTTAACAATTAAATTTCACGCTCGCTCGTGCCGCCCTCTGCTTCGAGATATTGTTTTGTTATTATTATTTTTTTCTTTTCGCCGGAGATCGGCTTCTCGCGGAATTGGCCGGTTTTTTCGTATCTTTTGACCTACTTCGAAACACATTTTCTTTTTACGTCTTTGCGGGAGCGGAGAGCTGCTTTAACGAGTTAATTTTCGAAAAAAAAAAACAGCTGCTGCACTTCGAGTTCAGCTGTTTCTTGCACTCCTCCGCTTTCGAGCTCTCCGACGTGACTTTTAATCTCTCTCAATCGAAAATTTGACGATGCCTTTAATTTTTTTTAAATACCTACTGCCTTTAATTTATTTTTAAAAATACTTAAACACACTTGCACTATTTTCGTTCGGCTATGTAGATTTATTTTTGAGCGAAACCCCCCGTCAAAAAAAAAAGTAGACGCAGAAGTGCGAGAAGTAGGAGGTACAGGGGTCACTTATTTGGATTGGCTGATTTGCCCCGCATACAGGACGCGCAATCGAAAAAGAGCAGAATTCTGCCCTTTGTAAATCAGTATTTTTCCAAATGAAAGTAACAGAAATCAATCCTCGATTCGCGCGCAAAAGCAAGTAATCTATTATTCAGGCCGGGGCAAAGCGAAAAACAGCAAAGAGCCGCGGCGGCGTTGCCGGCGCATAAAGCGCGCGCGGGCAGGCTGACAAGCAAATTGAAAATCAACAAGTAAAGAGGAAAAAGCCGCGGCGGCGCTACGCGTCAAAAGGCAAAAGCAGCCCAGGCCCTTTATTCTACTTTTAATTCCGTCGGGCGATGCGCGCGGCAATGAGCTGCCGGGGGGCGCCCGAGTGGCAAATGAGCTAAACAGCCGCGAGGGCTGCGAGTTTTCGCCTGCTCTCTCTCTCTCTCTCTCTTTCTCTCTCTCAAAGCGGCCTCTGGCGGCCCGAGGAATTAACATCACCACTCGATTGCCACGCCGCCCGAATAAGGCCAAAGGAGCAACATGTATCCGCGCTCCGAGCTACGACGACCTACACCCCGCCGCTTATCACCGCCTCTTTTTTTTTCCCCTGCCGCCGCCGCCGCCGCTGCTTCTTGCTTTGCCTCCGCATTGAAAGCCGGCTTAGGGGAGGAGCCGCCCCGAGGAAAAGGGAGCGACGCTCTCCTCTCTCTCTCTCTCTGCTTCGGCCCGATATTAACGCGCGGCCTCGAGCTCGCGGTCGCGAAACTTGCCTCGCGGCTGTACCGCTCTCCGCACCGCCGGAATCAGCTTCTTGCGGTGAGTTCAAACAGAGACGCAGACCCGGGAGCTTTATTACGTGAGCCGAGGTAATTGATGCTTGGGCTACGGAATTAAGCGCTTCGGGACAATGACTGAGATGTAACGCGCTTGCTGACAGTTTCTTGCGGTCGCAGAAACGAGAGCTCTGTGCGCCAGCGTATATAGAATCGAGAAAAAATCACATAAATAGATCTTTACGTCGACGATCCGAGTTTCAGATAGTAGTAATAGATTTTTTTATACTAATGACAGCAACAAATCTTCTCGTTCAGTAATATGGTAGACAATTCGATACGTGTAAGCTTGGAAGGGAGTACAAGAGTTTCATAACGAAGAATAAAATGTTTTGAGTTTTAACTCGACTTTTCAAGAAATTTCTGTTATGATTGTTGTACTCCCTATACAGCACTAATAAGGAGTCTCAACCGACCGAATTATGGATCTTAATAAAATTGCAGGAGGTAATTCTTTAACATAAAAAAGAAGGTAGAGCTTTTAGAGTTTTATCCAATGGGCCTTAGTAACAGAGTTGACTTTTTTTTAAATCTCCATAACTAAAAGTTTAAGTCTATGGAACAACAATTTTAAAGTAAGTGATAAGCAAGAGTTCCAATTTATGAATAGCTACATTAAAAAATATTTATTTGTTTCGAAGTTATGCATGATTAGAATAGTTCGAAAACATAACATATATTTTTAAAGCGTTAATTCTAGATAATTTTTGAGAAAATTTTATACATATTTAAAATACCATAACGTTGGAAGGAATGAATATTTTTTAATCTAACAAACCTTAGATGAAGTCTTAAAGCTCTTGCTACATGTTGTTCCATAGATTTACAAGGAGAGTGTACGACATTTGGGTAATGGATTTTCTTGTAACTTTGAGATATGTTTTCTAGTGTTAAAATATGAAGGAAGCCGCGTCCGCTCGGTCTAACGCTCGATTTTTCAAAAGTTCTGTCCTCTTAGCGAAAATCTATGAAAAATTGATTTTTGTTTAAACACTTATAACTTCTCAACTATTAAAGGTACAGTATTTTAAATATTGGTATTCAAAAGGCGAGATCAAATCCAATCGATTAAAACAAAATTCATCAAAAAATCTTTATTTGTTCAAAAGTTATAGACAAACAAAGAATAACCATTAAAATAACATAAGAAATCTACTTATGTAATTTTAGCTTAATTTTATTGTAAATTTTTAATTAGCTATAACTTTTGAACAAATGAAGATTTTCGGATGAAATTTTTTTTAATCGATAGGATTTGATCTCACATTTTGAATGCTGATAGTTAAAATACTGTACCGTTAATAGTTGAAAAGCTATAAGTGATTAAACAAAAATCAATTTTTCTTAGATTTATGCTAAAAGCGCACATAACTTTTGAAAAATCGAGCGTTAGGCCGAACGGACGCGGCTTCCTTCATATTTTAATATTAGAAAACATATCTCAGTTACAGGAAAATCTATTACCCAAATGTCGTATACTCTCCTTGTTAGACTTTCAATTATAAAGATATTTTAAGTTTTATAGGCACCAATTTTCCCTAGAATTTACAAAAATTTTATAGCTGTTCCTAAGACTCTCCTTGTATACCTATGTTTAAAAGATATTGTTGACTGGCCTTGCTTAGGCTCTGCTTAATGAAAAACTGCGAATGTCAAAAGTGATTATTGTTTATAAAATTTAATTTGACATTCTAATTATATTATTATTGTATTGTAGATTTACCTTGAAAAAGATCTCTATTGGAGTTGAAATATTGAGTAGTCTTCAATAAAAACTAAATTTGACACAAAAAACATTAGTATAACCATTACATCATCTTACTTTGTGACTACAATATTTCCGCTTGATCAATTTAAATGGATGAGTTCAGGAAACGATTTTGAAATGAAAGTTCAAGCAGTGTTTGCATATTTAAATTTATTACCTCGATTAAATGTGCAGAATATTGAAACATAAAAAGTAGTCCCTTTTTTTACTATTGCTGTCGTTCCAGTTTACAGTTTATCTCGCGCAATAATGTTTACCGATCAAAGGAAGGACTACATCACAAGATTAAAAGCTTTTAAAAGTCAAATTACCGTTGAGTTCCTTTAATTAGAATGAACATTTTTAAACCGTATTTTTAGACACGATCGAAATTGTTAATTACAGGAATTGCTGCGCTCCAAAATAATTACTGATTAAATTACGCTTCTTATTTGAAAATAAATTTCCAATTAATTAATACTAAAAAAAAGTAGAACATATCTCCTAAGTAAATTGACAACATATTTTGATCAAATATGTTATAAATTTCATTGCATTAAATTCATAGCATCGCTATTAATTAACTGGAAAACTAAATTCTATTTATTCCCATCAATTAAATAACACCGACAATTCCTCGAGAAAAGTTAAATAAAAGAGTTCAATTTTAAATATAAAAAAAAGCCCAAACTAACTCCAAGCACTTTCACATTTTCGTCGAACCCTTCAACGGAATCTGGAGCAGTGCAGCACGCGAACGCGCCGAGAACAAAGAAGTCGCCGAAGTACCCTTAGATACTAACAAATATTGAACGTTAGCTCGTTCGACGCGCTTCCCGGCAAGGTGTTTTTCCAGCTCTTCCGCGAATCAGACGCGACCGTTGACAATTTCGCGAACGCATCCCGACTGCCTGCTACCGGCGGCATTCGTCCAACTCGAAAATTCTTTTGACAGTACAGCACGAAATAGAATTGTTACTAAAATTCTTCGAAGCGTCAGTGGAATTCAATTTTGTAGTTCTTAACCTCAAAATTGAAAATGCTAAAGTGATGACGTCTTGCGGTGGAGTATTAAATATATCCATCTTTACCCTCCTAGTTGTACTCCTTTGTAATAATATACCAAGCTAGGCGCTCTACTTTCAGTTGTATAACTGTTTACCCCTAGTACGATGGGTTGGATGAGTTTACGCACGTTGATATTCTAGCGTCACGCCTCTGTTTATAATAACGGTCTAAGAGAGGAAGAGGGTGCATTAAAAGGACTTTTTAGTTAAGGTGGGTTTATTAAAATAATTCACCCTCTTTTTGCTCAAATTTGATAGTCTGAGTAAGAAAGATGCTTTATGCAAAAAATATTTTAAATCATATTCTAACACTACGACGAATCTGTAGACGATTTTGCGCGAGTTTGCATAAACAATTCTATTTTACGCTGCACCATTCATTGATGTCTGAAATTATTTAAGGAACATAATGGGCCAATGTATGTTCAAAATTCAATGATATGCAAAAGAGATTTCAATGTTTTATCGGCATTTTTTAAAATTAATAATCTCTACACTTGTAGTGTTAAAAATTGATTCAAAAGATTTTTTTCATCACATTAAGCATCCTTTTACATATATTTTTACTCGAACTAACAAGTGTTAGCAAAATATAACTTTAAGTTATTTAAATTCGTTTTTTAATTTTTATAAAACCGGAGCTGGAAAAGGAAAAAATATCTTATCATCGTGAAAGTAGAAAAAAGAGTACTTCTTCTTGGAAATTTCCTATTCAGGATTGAAAAGAAAATCTTCTCATAAAAGAAAAAGTAGGCTTCGAGATAAGATTTCTTCTACCCCAAATAGATCACGGTCATTTTCTACCCCGACTCTTCCACCCGACAAACTAGAATAAACAATTTAAAAAAAAAAGAGGAATAAAACACAACGAGAAAAAAGTTCCTTTTCCGGTCCATAAACAGACAGAGCGGAAGACCATCGATTTTAAAACGTTTACCGACTGCGGTAGAATAAGCATTCGGCCTTTCTATTAGCGCGCGCAGCGGAAATTTGATCCGCCATCAGGCTCTGCAAAGCCGCGCGTCTCTCGAGTACACCTCGAAAGAGAGAGAGAGAGAGAGAGAGAGAGAGAGGGGGGGAGGCTCAGTGTTGTAGGTGCGCCTCTGCTTACACGGCTGCTGCGGTACGAAAGTAAGGCGGGGGGCAAAGGCAAGCTATTTCGCGTTTATAGGCACACATAGAGATCCGAGGAAGCGGCTTCTCCCCCGGCCAAGAAAGCACTCAAGAAATTGCATATTACGCCCCGGGTAATCGATATTTGATTTACCTCCCTCGCGCTCGCCGGGATGCTGCGCCGGCCTGAGTGCCAGAGGATAAGGATCGGATAATGCGACGCGCTAATGCACGTTACGCGCTAAGCAACAGCGGCGGCCGCGGCGGCGATTTTTTCCTCGAGGGGCGAAGAAAAATTACATAATTACCCGGGAATTGCGCTGTATTTACCCTGTAGAGCCGCTATCTTCGCGCTAAGAACGTTCTTACCCTACATTCTTACACGCTTTTCGCCTGGAGAGCCTGGGGAGTTTTACAGATGTAGATTGTTGCTGATGATAACTGGCTTTAGAGCTTATGTAGGTTGCGTATTTATTTTCTTCTAAAGAATAAAAATTATTTTATCTTTAATTTGATTGTAATGTTATTAAGGTTTTAACAGAATGCTTGTAAGAGTAGCAAATTTTTTTGTTTATTTAGCCAGTTCCAAACATGTTTCCAAAGTGAAATATTGACAAAAACTTTTTTTCAATTTTTGACATTTTTTAAAACTTTTTAAAAACTATGAAATTGCAGCCAATTTGTTTAGCTTCTGTTCTGTACCAAAGTAGATGCAATTTATATTTAAAAAAGAATTATCCAAAAAGAGTCCAGTCTCTTCTAAAGATTACTACTTTAACATGCAGCCTGCGAATAAAAATGGAACGAATCAGCGATAATATTATAAATTACTTTATACATAATGGAGTAGTGCTCATGTCGGTCCTTTGAGCAATGCTTGTGCGTACATCCTTCAGTCGCTTGAATGCTCCAGGACATAATAATACCTGTCTTTGATATACTCCCGCCCAAACAATCGTCGCCAAGGTCTAAATTAGAACAATATTGCATACCAAATATGGATCTCGAAATTATATTGACAATCAATCAGCTTGGAAACACAACCATCTTTAACTAAAAATTGTTAACTTAATTGCTAAAATAGCTTACAGTTTTAACTGAACGTCTCTGACAAGGCTGATTTGAAATTTAAGAAAATTTTATTCAAAATAGTAAATAAACTGCAGATTCTATACGGAAAGAAATACTCTAGCAATCTTTAAAATAAAATGTAATAAAAATTTCTGTGTTCTATTGGAAAAGGAATACAAACTCATTTTTTAAGGATCTTTGTTAAGTTCACAACAAATAGTACTATGGAACATAGTAGTCTTGGTAACATTGCGCGCAATTTGCGGAAAATTTGTTTTCGAGAATGGCCACTAGGTGACGCAGTGGCGTATCGACGGCTCTCGTGGTAAGACTAGCGCGCCGAGAGTACTTAAGCGGGTCAGCTCATCGTCTTTCTCTGGATCAGTAGGCCGAACGGCACTATTCCTCGGTGTGCTCCTACAATCCGAAGAAGGCCGATCCAAAAAAAAAGTTTGCTAAAGTTTGTCTAATCTGCTTTAAAGCTGCAGCAGATAATTCTTTATATTTTGCTGTACAACAGTGTTCTACTGGTAATTGCAATAATCTGTGAATAGTAAGACCTTGAATACTGCTTATCTTTATGTTTATCTTTATCTTTAATGATTTTATTCCACAAAACTAGATTTTCAATAACAAAACTTTTTCCTGTTCCTCCAGGACCATTTACAAAAATTCTTAATACTTTATTATTAGATTGTGAAGTAGATATTATTTTATTAATACTCTAAGTTGATCTTCATTAAATCTTTCAATACTATTTTGCAAATTCTCATCGTAAATTCCTTTATTTGCAATGTCTTTAAAATCTTTCATGGCATTCTCTACTTTAATTGGAACACAACCTTCTTGAAAGTTGTCTGAATTACAATTTGTGTTTGCGTTATCATTTTGCTATAATTCCTCCTGAATCATCTTATTCATATTGTCTACAGCTTCTTGAATAAGTTTACATTTATCATGATATTTCATTGCCTCTGATTTTAACTGTTATATTCTGAATTAACTGTTTCTCTTTAAATGCATCAGTAAAAGTTTTTTCAGTACCTTTTAATTCATCTAAATCTCTCCAAGGTTGAAATAATAATAGTAATGCATAATAATAACATTCTGGTTGACTTTCACAATTATA
>UCOM01004861.1:0-10906 GCA_900474385.1 Ormyrus pomaceus | reverse complement strand
GCGAGCACATCAGTGCCCCCCCCCCCCCCCATCCGCTGCAATAAACGCGAGCAGGTGCCTGGGCGTAGGCTTCGCCGGCAGTGTGTGTCCCCGCTTCGCCTCTGAATTTGCGAGAGCGGTATATATCCCCCGCCGTACGATCCCCGTCGGCTATCCCTCGAATTAATATCGCGCGTCCATCGCTCCGCATATAGACATTGCTCTCTCTCTCTCTCTCTCTCGCTCCCCTCCCGCGCGTAATCCAGACTATCGCATAACACCCTCGAGCGTGCTCGTCGCGTACGTGTGCAGTCGAGAGAGAGAGAGAGATGGAGAGCGTCTAAACGGCGGCTCCTAAGCAGCGCACAATGGAGTATAGAGGGGCCGCTGTATTAACAGAAATAATAAGCAGTGCAGGCAGTCGAACGCGAGAGAGCGAGAGCGTGTCTGCGGCCTGGCCGGCGGTGTATTAAATAAATATGACGCGCGTATAATACGTCTGTTAGCGGAGGCTCGCCGCTCGAGCGGAGCGCACGGCGGTACACCCCATTTGCACCCCATCAATTGCCCTGTGGTTTTCTATTCCGAGCGCCGCCGCCCGGCCGCAACATAATCTCTCTCGCAGCTCGCGGCTCGCTCTCTCTCTCTCTCTCTCCGTTATTTCGTCCAATTTTTCAAAGTCTGCTTTCCTGCGATCTGCTGCGTTTTAACTCGAGTTCGAAATTCTCTTTAAAGCCGATGATTTGCTTTCCGCAAAAGTAAGGTCTTTCCTAAATGTATAACGACCGCCGCATTTGTTTGCGGAGACCGACAATTTGACCTCGTTAACCAATAAAATGCTGATAATCCGTGGCAGCTCAATTTTTCGCTCGCTCCCAAAAGAAAAAAAAAACGCACGGCATCTGGCTTGCGGGTTAATCGTCGGCCGAAGGGTCGGCGGGTGGGGCCGCATTTGTTTGCCAAAAAGGATATACATAAAGCGTCGGCGCAGAGAGCTCTCGATAATAGAGAGCTTTTCTCGCGCATTAGGTCAGCCTGCGGTTTCCCTCGAGAGGAGCACGTCGGAGCATATAAAAGTTTGTGTACACGCTAATATCCCGGCCGTAATCGCATGTCCCGCCACTCGTCAGTCGATTTATCAATTGTGCGCGCCGGCTATAATCCGGGGGTGCGGGAAAGAATGGCAAAAGAGGCCGCGCCGCTCTGAAATATTATAACATCGCTCCCCCGGGGGGAGGCGGGGGGTCCCGAGCGGAGTCATTTATTAGCCGCGGACCAGCTATCCGGCCGGGGCATTAACATAACAATGCCCCGACGTAATTGCGCTATAATCGCCGCACGGAGAGAGAGAGAGAGCGGATCCATCCACAGCTACTCGACGCCTGTCAAAAGTCACGAGGCTCGCAAGTGCGCCACTCGAGCGCGCCCTCTTCTAATGCGTAAAGCGGCGCGGAGAGCGCGATTTGAAAGAAATAAACTCGCTCGCGCCTCCGATCGCAAAGACAGTAATTTGCGGACAAACAAGCCGGAACGCGCGGAGCCGCGTCGTCCTTGCTCGGTAAGCGTCGAGCGGGGCTCGCGTGCGCGCGCGCGCCCAGCCCACGCGCTCCGTATATTTCTCGTATCGTGCGAGAATGCGCCGAGCGCGTGGCTCTCCTGCAATCATTACCGGCTATTGTCAGCGGAGCTAATAAATACTCCCTGCAAACGGCGAGCCGCCGCGTCTCTCTCTCTGCCCGAAGCAGCTACCCCCTTGTTACACCTGCCATTGTGCACGCGCAACGATTACACGCCCGCTCGGTAGTGCTTTGCGACGGAAGTGTAATATGTATATATATGTACAAATGCGGCGTTTCGCTTTCGCGCTCGTTTTAACAATCGGCTAACGAGCCGGAACGTTTTAATTATTCGAAAGATGGCACGCATCGCGGCGGGCGAAAGTGACGGGGAATTTAAAAAAGTATACACGACGCTGCGAGCGGAGGATCGCGAGCGCGTCGCATGTAAAGTCGCGAGCATGCATGTTGTTCATGCGAGCGACGAGCAGGCCGTTTACAGTAAATCGTCCCTAAAGCCCGTCATCCGCGCTGATTGTGAACTCGGGGAGCGTACGGCGAGGCGCTCTTTTTTCGCGTTCGCAGCAAACTCGAGCGCGGCAGCTCGCGAAAGGTTTACGAGCGAGAGCTCGGTGCACCGCGGTAACGACACGCCGGACTCGCGCGCCGCTCGTTTATCGCTTCATTATTTCGTTATCACTTTGGAGCTTCCCCTTTTTTTTCAGGCCGAGAGTGCGATTAGCCGATTAGTCACGCGAGCCTTTGCCGCGCGTCAGTCTTCATTGCCCCCGCGGAAGCGGAGGAGCGACGACGACGACGCGGCGCGCCTTCAAATGAAAATCTCTAACGAACAGCCTGCAGTACCTCAGTTATGAAAATGATCAATAAAGCGCAGCCGAGTTAGAAATAGGCTTAGCGCGGGGCTACTCCCCCGCCGCCGGCGGCGACGGCCATTAAGCCTCGTTTGAAGAGGAAGATTAAGCGCGTTTCGCAGATTCTGCGCTTGTTTCTAGGAGCTCGTTACATCGTCGTCGCGCCGCGTCGAGCTTCTTTTTCTCCCTTTTTCAGCCGCGCCGCGCGCTGCAGCCCGATCAAGCGCGTTGCAAGCTCGGGCCTAATACTCACCCGAGTTTTACGCAGGAAACGAGCTGGCCGCGCGCGTTGCACCCCCGATATTGTCCGAAAGCAAAGGCCGCGCTGTTTACCCTGCCGCGCGTCTTGCCCCGCCGACCGGCCCGCTAAAACATTACTCTCGGGCGCAGAAGCGCTTCCGTTTCGTTCCTCTCTTTTACCCGAGCGGCGATGTGTTTATATATAGGAAGTAGGAAGATCAAAGAGCTCGAGCTTTTGCTTAGGTTAGCCCGCGGCATCGGGGCCGCCGCCGGCAGCCGCCGCGAATGGACCGGGAGGAGGCTGCCGCCGCCTGCGCGGGACAGCGCGGCGTGGGTATAAATGCGGCCGCGCTCTCGCGGGGCCCTTTAAAACCGATCTCTCTGGCCTGCCGTCTCTCTCGTGCGGAGCTTGAAGCTCCGCGAGCCGTGACGAGTGACGCGGGGAGGGGGAGGGAGCGTATCCGAGCTTAAATCGCATCGCCGCAACCGACTGCTAATAATATCGCCGTTTATCGCCTGCGCGCTTCTCGAATTCCTAGAAATTCTGGAGAAAAAGTTTGATGCTGGTCGCGCTCGGCTTCGCGGAAGAGAGCTTAGGCGGACAATTAAGGGAGGCTTAGAGAGCCGCGCGGCCATTAGAATTGTTAATGCGCCATTAACATTTGGTGGGTTTTCGCGCGCGAATGGAAATTGCGGAATAAATTATGCATCTCGGGCCGCGTCGGAAATGGGATTGTTCGCGCGAAATTTCGAGGAGAGCGTCGCCGTCGTCGTCGCTCCTCGCGGCGAAAGAATTCCGCCTAGCTCGCTCATTTAAATAATTTTATATGCAAATAAACCTCGCACCGACCGTCCGTAAAGCCGTCGGTATAAAATCGCTCTCTCTCACAGCGTGAAACCCGCCGGCGGCCCACGTTGTAGAGCTCCACCTTACAGCGAGGCTCGCGCGTGTTTTTTCTCTCTCTCTCTCCCTCTGGTTTTGGGCGCGAACAGACACTACTTCCGGCTGCTCGTCACGGCCGATCATTCGTCTCGCGGCGGGAAATCGCGGTTTTATGCGCGCGAGGATCGCCTCGTTTCTGGGGCCTGAGAAAGCCTCTCCGCGCGGACTGCCGGGGAATATATTCTTCTCGGAAAGATTCGACGCGGAGGGCAGCTAATGGCCGGCTCGTGCGGCGAATTTAAAACCGCGCCTCCGCGCGGCTACTTTTCGAGACTGCTAATGCCCTTCGAGTCATTTGCAACCGCCGCTCCAACTTTCTCCCGAGCTCCGCGCTCTACTTGCCGCCTCGACGCTCCCCGCGCGACTCTTTCCAGCCGACGCACCTCCCGCAATCGGGAGACGTACTCCCGTGCTGATCGCGCGACCAGCCGCTAATTACATATACACGCTCCTCCGAGATGCGGGCCCGGGCCGATTCCCGGTACGGGAGCGAGAGTCCGGCCGAGAGTCGGGGGGGCTCTCCGAAAAAAAGGCGCGGGCAGACGGAGAGTTATAATTTATGGCGGAAGCTCGTCGGCTCGCAAGAGCCCACGGAATTAACGAGAGAGACGATCGTCCGGGACTGCGGTAGATCTACTTAGGAGAGGAGAGAAGGAGGGCTGTATATATTTTCGCTGGATGTTTCATTCGCCACGGCGTGTTAATGAACCGCGGCTCCCTCGTGTCCGCGCGCGCGTTTTTTTTTTTTTTTTTTTTATTTCCATCCCCTCGGGCCCACTTGCTGGAATCCGCCCCTGTGCAAACAACCTGCTGCGGTCGGCCGAGTCTACTACTTAGCCTCTATTAATATCATAATATAAATATAACTCGCGAGAGCCAACGGGAGAGAGAGAGAGAGAGAGATGGAAAGAGAGCCGATCAAGTGGCTCGGTGGGGCCGTGCAGCCGGGGGGGAGCGGCGTACACACATACACACACGGAGCCTCGCGCCGTGTCGTCGCGCTCGCTCGACAACGGGGCGAAAGGGGGAAGAGAAAGGGAGCAAGTGGCGCGTGATGAGTAGGGTGTGTTACACGCGCATTATGCGAGATCCTGCCCCGCTTGCTCGCAACCCCGTGCCCGCCTGCCGCCACTCCATTTCCATTTCAGGGCCCGGAGAATAGGCAGTGTACCCCGGCTTAGACAATTCTATCGGGTAATCGTTGCGTGCATCTCTCCCTCCCTCTCTCTCTCGCTCTCTCGTCGATTGCTCCAAATTTCGGCCGGCTCCGATCGCCGGGATTATCTTTTATATCCGAGGGCGCTGCACGCGTCGTCCTCGTCGTCGTTCTCTCGTCGTCCTTTTCGGGGTACGAGCGCTCGATCCGTCCGATTGTTGCCCTCTTCTACGGCTGTCTGTGTGCGAGGAGACGAGCACCGGAAAATGAAGATTTTTGCGGGCTTTGTTCGCGAATTCATCGAGCCCGTCGCATACCGAAGCGCGCACAATGCGAACGCGGGCTGAGCCTTTGTGCGGCGATTATGTTATTATTTTGCATCGGCGCACGCGACGGCGCTCGATATATCCCTCGTTAAATTTCAGTGCTAATCGCCGCTGAATTATAACGAGACGCAGACACGTGCCGCTCTTTTCGCCGAGATCTCTCGCGGATTAATTAAGAGGAAAGAAAACGAGCGGCCGAGCGTTTTTTCTAATAACCGCGCCGCGAGACCGTCTTTTTCCTTCGCTCTCTCTCTCTCTCTCTCTCTCTCTCTCCCTTCCCTCGGTGATCGATGCGCTGAATTATGGAACGCGAGATTGACGTGGACTGAATATTCTTAGAGCCGATGACGAAGACGCGACGATTCTCATTCTTTCGAAAGGCCTCTGCTTCTTTGCACTGACCACCGCTCGCGGCAGCAGCTTCTTTGTGCGACCGAGTGAAAGCCCGCTTACCGCTTGTATTGCAAAGAATTCATTGGTTTCGTAAAAATTGATATACCGGCAACAGCGATAAATCAAAATCCCCCGAGTTCCGTAAATCCCCACGTTCGACTTTTCGCCTTCTAATGTATAATACACTCTCGAGAGAGAGTGATAATAATTTCGCGGCAGCAAAACTAATTTCGCCTCGATTACACCGAAAGTCGTCGTCGTCGCTCGCGGCCGGGGAGATAAAATTAAACGAGCGCCGCGCGCCGTATAGAGCGTCTATTCAAAGACGGAGGTTCATTTCGTGCGCTCGTCGCCGGGAGAGAAAAGTCGCGAGGCGGTCGGCGAGGGCGGAATCGTGCGGCGCCTGCATATCCCCGGGAAGACCGGGCAGGAATTGAAAAAGCCCCCGACGACGGGTAGAATAATTGCAAAAGGAGGAGCAGGCTCGTTCGATCGCCGCGGCTGAAAGGAAGACGCTCGAGCCGCGCAATGCGGTTGCACGTCGGAGAAAAACTTTGGCCCGGAAAAGCGCGGGGCGAGAGAGCGATTGTGCAGCGGTGACGGGTTGATTCGAGCTTGGCTGTTTGGATAATATCTAAGCAAAGTAACGCTATTAGCTCGTTTATTTACGGCGGGCAAACAGCGCCCGGTTTGATATCGGACAAATATATGCTCGGCCGCGGAACTTTGATGGCGCGCGTCGCGCTTGATTTGCGTGCGAAAATAATGCACATAAGATTGAAACGCGCGGCTAGCGATGTAAAGGCATAATATCAAAGAGAGAGAGAGAGAGAGAGAGGCCTGCGCCGCTACTCCCCTCTAGAAAAATTGTTTACCCGTCCCTCGACTCGCTGTTTACTTCTCCATCGAGTTTTATTTGACGCAGCGCTCGGTGCGAGGGACGCGCGGATAGAGAGAAAGGCCCTCTCCTCCCGCGCTCGGGAGAGGAAGGGCGTGTTGATCGCTTGAATAACTTAGCGCTCTCGGGAGTCCGGACGGGCTCTCTCTCTCTCTCTCTCTCTCTCTGGCGTCCCCTCTCGCATATCGGCATTAGCGCCGAGGCTTCGATCCGATAATTTCCTTTTCTCCGCGATGCAGCTCGCGTCCGTGCGGCCCCGCGAGCGGCGCCGCCGCGCATGCGTAAGCGCTGCGCGTCCGCACACATGTGCTCGGCGTCGCCGACGAGGAGGCAGCGCTCGATAATTATGCGGTTATATTTCCGCGAGCGGTCGCCTCTCTCTCTCGCTCTCTCTGCATTCATATTTATAGAGATCGCGGGAGAGGAGCCACCGCCGCCGCCGCCGCCGCAGCGTGGGGACTGTGAAACTCGGCCGCTAACCTCTCTCCGCTTGAGTCATTAATTGAAAATCTCTCCGTCTCTGTCCGCGGGAGTACTCTCTGCCGGCGGTAATTATCTTATCGTTTGTCAGCGCGCAGGCGGCGACGACGACGACGGCCCGGAGATCGGCTCTCGTCGCTTCTCCGAATCATCAGCTGCCCCGTGAATCGCCATCGGGCGAGAGAGCTATCTTTTTCGCGGCTCGAACAATCGGCCCGCTGTTGCAGGATTCTCAGCTCCGAGGGCAATTTCGCGAGGCGCGGAACAAACGGCGGCGCGGGGAATATCGGGAGAGAGAGGGCTGCTGGAATTCCGCACTCGAGGCGGACTCTCTCGGAGGATAGATCTCGGCGTGAATGCGAAATCGTGCGGCAGCTCTCCGCCGAGCGCAGAGGGAGGAAATTGGCGCGCGCGAAATCTCAGGTCCATCACGTGGGAAATAGCGGCTGCCCGCTCGCGGCCATATTTGGCTAATAGTTGGCCGGGGCAGCTCGGAATTGAATTAACTTCCGTCTGATAATCTGCGGCGGCGGCGGCGGCGGGGGCCTCGCTCTCTTGCGCGAGAGATACAAGATTGTGTGCGCCGGCGGACGGGGGGGGGAGGGGGACGAAGCGCGAATATAAGAAGCGCGAGCGAGCGGGGAGAACCCCTGCCCACCCTTATTAAGATTCCAGCTGCGGAATTCTACCTGCGCGCTGCTCGCTACTGGTCTTAAGTAAATAAAACATGACCGAACCACGTCGCCTCCGCGGCTGCTGCCGCCGCCGTCGCCGCCGCCGTCCTCTCCCCCCTCCCGTTTCTCTCTCTCTCTCTCTCTCCTCGTATCTTTTATCTTGTTTTCCTGCGCGCTCTTGCACTCCGCTGCCTCTTCTTTCGCGAGCTTTCCTTTATCTTCGGCTGCTCTCGCGCGCGCCTACACTCGTTCGCCGGTTCATCTTCGTCTTTTCTCATCCATTATTTCGCTACTTCACCTACTTTAAACTTCCTCTCTCTCTCTCTGCCTCTCTTTCTGCTTTATACGTATATACCTATATACGCCGGGACGTCCCTCTCTCCTCTCTCCGGCGGAACGCAAACGAAAGTGCATTTTACGATCCTCTTCAGAACTATTTGGCATTTATGTGAAATATTTATTTTCCGCTCGGGGGCCCATTCTTTCGCGACTCTTATACCTTAGATTTTAATGCTTGCAAATGCCTCTTCAAAGACGGATGCATATTCTCCAGCTCCCTCATCAATTATATGCTTTCGGCTCTGAAAAATCGACGGGCACGAAGTGATCCTCTCGATACGATCTTTAAAGGGACCCCAGAGACTTTCCGGGTATATCTTTACAAATGGTGCCTAATGTTTTCTCATGCCGGGGAAGGAGAGAGAAAACGCACGGTAATACGTCAGAAGGCGGTCATTTCGGAACCACATGCCCGCCGCTCTCGGGCCCGGAGGGTCGACGCCTGTTTATCTTCCTTTGCCCAGGCACTTTCCAAAAGGCTCGAGTATTTCTTCCCCGGTGGCGGACGTGTTTCTCTGATTATCTCTCGGGACCAAAATTACAGGGTAGGCCATGTTTACTCGGATATGCATGTTGGGAATCGCCGTTTAGAGTCTCGGCCAAATCTTCCTCCTCCTCCTCCTCCGTTGAGAAATCAATTTTCCCGAAAAAGGCGGCCATTAATTAAAGGAAAAACTGACAGTTTGTACAAGAGGGAACAAGTGCAGCGGGGGTGGGGGGAGAGGGAGAGAAACGTGATGAGAGGCGAGGCAGGTCGATCAAGGCTGCTCTCGTCTCTCGGTGACACAGAACCACGGGGGCTTGCGACAAAGAGCGAGAGCGAGAGAGAAAGAGTGCTCCGAACCGTTTTTAATATTCCCGGCAGCGGTGTTTGCGAGCCTGTCACGCTCTCCCTCTCGGTGCGGCGACTAGTCGCGGGGCGCGCGGAAGCCACACGGCCGGGAACAAGACAATGAAAGCCGAGAGAGATGCCGATGTGCCCTCTGTCTCTCTCACCCCGTTGTCTTCGCGGCGCGCGGCCTGACAGTAATCTGACTTCTCGCTCTCTCGCGCGTCACCTACATTCTTACACGGCGGCGGGCGAGAAATTTTTCAATGCGGCGATTGCGCGCGGGGGCTGCCGCCGCCGCCGCCGCCGCCGTTGTCTGCCGGGCGCTAAGCGAGGAGGAGGACGAAAAATTGGAAGGGTGTTGCGGAAGCTTCGCCGGATAAAGAGAAGACTTCCGGGCATAATCCGCCGCGCCGACGCTAGAACAAATCAAGCGCGAGCGCGCGAGAGAGCGAGCATTCATTGTTCCGAGGCCTCGGGCTATCTGGCGCGATTGGCGCCGGAAGACGCAAGCGCGCGCGCGCGCACCCCGCGCTCTTTCCATTTTTTTTTTTCACGCTCTCGCTCCCTCTCACTCTCGAGCGAGCGAGCGCTTTGCTTGTTTTTCCAGGCTGTACAGGCGATTGGATGTGCCCCCTGCCTCCTTTCTTTATGCGCTGCAGTCGCGCCTGCGGTTTTTTTTTTCTTTTACAACTCGGCGTCTGGCCGCGACCGCGAAAGATGTACTCTCACTTAGTCATCCGGCGATTTTTAAATCGCTCTATATAATGCTTTTATAATTGGGAATTGTTTTTAAGCGCAATTTAACCTTTTTTGTTGCAGGTGAGTTGAAGCGTTTGCCTTTGGTCTCCTGACACGTAAGTCCGAATAAGTTAACGAGAATCGATTTTGATAAATATTGTACACGGGGGCGAGAGCGAAGGTAAGTAGCGGTAACGATAGTTTTGCGGTATAGGAAATTGCCGAAAATTAGCGGGACGCGAGAGCGTGTACAATTTGTCGGGGATCCGCCTAAATCATTATTTTCGGAAATTGCGTAAAATCGCGGCGCGCGGCGTAAAAAAAATGGCATTCAAGTAGCTCCGGGTATTTTCGAGAATTGAAAAATCAGAAAGGCCGGGGCGCAGAAAAAGCGTTTAAGGTAAAGTGGCTTGTACGGAGAAAAGGAGCTGCGCGCGGAGGATGAGGGCTTGGCGAGTTTAAGAAGCGCGCATACTGCATATATATAGCTCGTGCATCTTTATGGTAACGAAGAGTCGAAAAAGAAGACGGCGCGCCGGAGGAGGAGGAGGAGGAGAAAGAGGCGAAAGCGAGAGGAAGAATCGAAAGAAACGAAGAGTGAAATGTAGTAGGGGAGCGGAGCGAGCGAAGGAGGAGGAGGAGGAAAGAGGAGAGAAAATATGTGAAGAGAGCGAAGGACGAGAGAGAGAGAAAGAGAGAGAGAGAAGCTGCCGGAGTCTGCCCGGAGCTGCTCGCGGAGAGCCAAGGTATGCATTGTACTCCAAGTGCCGAGAGTCTGAGAGAGCTGCAACGGCCGGGGTGGAGGGGGGAGGCACGAAGGGTCCCTTTCTCCGTTCCTCGACGTTAAAGGCTCTCCTCCGGATTCTAGGAACGGCGCGCCGTTTCATTCGGACTGGACTGGAGATTGTCTGGGCTTGGGCCCCGAGGTCGCCGCATGGGGCCCCACCAAAAACGTTTCGGGGGCCCCCGCGTTTTCTAATTCAAAGGCCCCCATTGAGAGGAGCCGGGCAGCGAGAGCCCGGGTTCGTGCCACTTTATTTCTCTCTCGGGCTCTTTATCCTGTTAGAAAACAGCCACGCACACACCACACCTACGTCGTATAAACGTGCCTCTGAATAAGGCCCCGAAGAAATTACGTGGCTTCCACGCCAAAACGCGCGCACCGACCCCGGCAACGACAACAGAGAGAGAGAGAGAGAGAGAGGGGGGGAAAAAAAAAGGAACGAGTCGCTTTCAATTTCGTAGTCTTCCCAGCCTCCTCCGCCTCTTCCCGGCGTATATCTATCAATAATTCATAACGTGACACGTGCTAAAACGCCGAGGCAGCCTCCTCTCTTTCGCTCAAAGGAAATTTACTTTGCTGGGAAAATATTGTGAAGCCCCCTGGCTGGAAACTAATTTTCCCCGATTTTCCCGACGCGAGAACTGTCGCGCCCGGCCGGTGAGAGAGGGACGGGGGGAGGGGGGGGGAATCGAAAAA
>UCOM01004860.1:0-10916 GCA_900474385.1 Ormyrus pomaceus | reverse complement strand
TGATTTCCTTGATAATAGAATTCACCCAATTGATATTTGTTGTTGCCAAAACACATTGATTATTCAATGCAAAAAAACATAATAAAAATGATAGAAACTGCATATTATATTTTAGTTACAGACAAATATTTGTAATTCTGCTCACTGTGAACTGTAAGTTACATTACTGAAAAGTTTTACGTGTCCTTAAGAAATTATTCACTTTTGTTATTTTCAGTTTAGGTGTCAGTTTTACATCGTTATTTAGTAATTTAAGATAGTTAAAATAATTTCAACTTAGGAATCAATACTTTAAAGGAATTTTGCAAGTTTTTCCATTGCTTGAAATATTTATTTTAGAAATATGAAAAAAATAGAATTTTTACATAATAATATTTTAGTAGTAAATTAAAGTCTAACAAGTTTATTTCTTGGATTGCATATATAAATTGAAATAATTTAAAACGATATAATTGAAACGTCAATTTGTTAAGGATTTTTGAATAATTTTTTAAAAATCAATATAAATATTTACTTTTGAAATATTAAAAACCTACAAATAAAAAATATAGTCATTGACAATGATATAAAATTTAAATTATTAATTATAATTGTTTTATGAATTAATAACTTTTGGATACCTGTTTTAAAATCGCCTACGAATTAATAATTACTAATCCGTGTTTTAAATCAAAAAATGAATTAGGATTGCAAAATCGATACTTTCCAAGTGGCCGTGCAAAAATAACAAAATTTTCTTGCACTAATCTTAAAAAGAGCAGCCGGCACATAACGAGGCTAGCTTGTTTTTCCAGAAGATTGGGCAATAATCTTAAAAAAAAAAAAAAAATAAAAAAAGCTGATAAAATTTTGAAACAATAGCTTTCCCAATGATTCATTGAACATAAAAATAATATCAAACTTTTCTCATCGAAATAAATCCACTCCCGCGGGCACTTGGCTAATCAAGTCGCGGAAGCGGATAAAAAGCCGGGAAGAGAGGCAGGAGAGGAGTTTGATTAATGAAGTTATAGGTATTAAACTCACTTTTGCACACGATGGCACACGTGTTCCCCCGTGAGGGCAGATGCGAGCGCGACAAGCGCCGTCATCGCGCCGCACAGCTCGCCTAATCGCATCGCACGCATGTTCCTCGCTTTCCGTTGCCTGCCTCTGAAGTCCTGCAACACGATCATCTTTCTTACCTTTGGGAGAAGTCGATCGAAATAAACTTTATTTTAAATGATTGCAGTTTCTTAGATCCGCTTTATTTTAATTAATTACAATTACTCTGGTAGCAACGTTAAGCAGTTTTTAGACAATTCTTAGCTCGTTTTGTAGTTGAAAACGACAAATTGCTATTATTTTTTGTCATTATCAAATAATTAAATATGTTTCCTCATGAATATTTCAGTGTAATGATACTATCTTTTAGAATGATTTTCGCTCAGCTGGTTAATTTTCTACCAGGGTAACAGCTCAGCAAATACGTCTTACTGGCAAATCCAAAACAAAAGATCGTGCTCAACGTAATTTCTATTTCCGATCTTAAAGTCTCTGTGATTGTTCTACAGGCCTGCAGGTCTTGGTGCATATTAATATTTTCATGTTTAGCGCGATCGGCAGATTTCGAAATGAACATATACATGTCGAGAATCGTATTGTGCGCTGCGGAAATTGAGATCAAGGTGGGGTCGTTTGACTATTATTATAGGGTTTTCTTAACGAGATTAATATAAATCTTCTTTTTTTTTTAAGATAGAACCAATGTATAGAAAGTTGTAGTACCCTTTTTTTTATTAGGAATACCTCAAGTTTTATTTAAAATACTATCAGTATAGATTTTTTATATGATTTATAGGCTTAGAATTGATTTATTACAAAAACGTCAAAAAGAATTTCTAAATAAAATTGAATATTTACAGCTTTGTTTACAGCGATTACGTGATCAGTTTCTCTGAGTATTCTGATAAATCCGGCGTATTCGATATTTATCGTTCAAACAAAAACTGCTTACTTACCGCTTCGGTATATTGACATTAGCAAAGCTCAACGAGACGTCCGTTAAGAAAATCAATGATTGTACCTGCTCGGAGTATCCGTCGAAGTACTAAAGCGACGAACGTGAGATCAGTCGCGGCTGCGGACGTGGCGTAGTGGCTGCTCCCGGTACTGCCGAAGCCATATCCTCGTCTTCGCCGTCGACGTCTCGAGTGGCAATCGAGTCGGCAAAGCGACAATGGACAGCAGCGCGCCGTCAACGATCAGCCGGGAATCTCATTTCATACATAAACGATTGTCGAGCGTCTCCTCTTCCACTTCGCCTTGTTCTCTCTCCTCTGAGGGTTGGAAAAAGAACAGCCTTTATTCGCGGAATAGATAAGGATGCTGGCAATTATTTAAGGCTTCAAGGAGAACGTCTCTCTTTTCGAGAGCCCGCAGTTTTACGCTAATTAGGAAAGCAGCCTTGGGAGCCGACGTTCTATTGGGCTGCGAAAAAGGTTTAAGCCTATATAAATCTCGTTTTGAGAGGGCAGTTTTGTTGCTCTAGTTTTTTTAATGCTACGACTTTTATAATAGTATTCGTATAGCTTTTTTTCGAAGAGAGACGCTGTCTTTAATTTTCGTAAATCATCAATTTTATTCTTTAGATTTCTAGATTGCTCAACTGCATTATTCACTTCTGATACGCAAAACCCTGTTCTATCTCAAAATTTGATATTCATTAATTTTTTTAACCCGCTGGTTAAAATAATACTAAGAGATAGAGATTCTCATTCGATTTTCACTTTTTAATAATATTTACATAATGATTTAATTTTATAAATTCAAACAGTTTTTTGTAGAAAAAGAAAAAATAATAATCAATCTTAATTATTTTATAATTTTATTTCTTGTATAAATAATAAATCTGTATCAACTACCATATAGATAATTCTAATTATAAATATAATGAATCATTTTTATGCAAATTCACGAAGCTTATAAAATGGGTTAATCAACTAAAGAGAAAGGTCTATTTTTAAAAGGGTTTAATTGAGCAAAGCAAACGGATAAAATCTCCCTTTAATAACTTACCCGTGAATTACACTTCTCGCTCGTCATAATCATTGTTTTCCTTTCTATTCTAAATAACTGACATCGCAAGAACAACTTGCTCTTCTAACGTATACCTAACTCCTTTTTAATAACTTAATACGCGAGATTACCGTACTCCCACACTGTCGCAGCGCGGCCCTTTTTTTCGAGAAAGCGGAACTGTCTCAAAATAACTGTACTTGCCGCGGCGAGCGGAGATCTCGATTTTGCAACGGCCAACAATGGGGATAAACCGGCCGCTCGATATGATGGAACTTCACTGCGCGAACGATTCCCACCGCGATAAATCGATCGAGTATAAGCCGTCCCGCGAATAACTAATTTGCCGTCTCGTACAGGTGCTTTTGGACGCGAAATTTATAGGCCGATGTCGTGGCTGGACTTTGCGTGTTCTGGGAGCGATTTCGCGCCGAAGGGTTCTTGAATTGCCCAGCCAAGCTAGTGCAGTTCTCTCGCGTGCAGCCGCTGATTCAATTCTAAAGAGAAGTCGTTCTAATGAATGCGTGCGTAATGTTTTGAATGCTGTTGATGTTGAGATTTTACGAGCTGTTTTAATTTTATAAATTTAGTTGATTGTTTAGTTGATTTAGTTGATTTAGTTGATTTCTGCGTAGGCTTGTACATTCGATCGTGAGAGTGAATTTAAAAAAAAAATTTAATTCATATGCTTATTTCATAAGCAGATAATGTACGATGTATTATGGAGACGAGGAAAAATGTTACTTCAGCTTGTGAATTGGCTTGTTTCCAGCAAAGCAATTGGAAAAGAAGTTTTTGAGAAGTATACCTATAAAAATCAAGTAAATCGATTTTTAATAATGCAAGTAAACTATTATCGATATCCATAATACTTTAAACTTTAGTGTTACATTTTAAACGTTTCGAATGAGAGTTTTAGATCCTAACGAACTTTTAATTTAATATTTTTAAATCATTTTACGGATCATCATAAGTCGGATTAGACAATGAATAATAAATAATATTCCCACAAAAAGTGTTATTATTCGAGATAATACCGTGTGTATACCTTTGCCATTGAATAGCGAGTGCCGCACACGGCTTCGATTGTTGAGAGAAACCATTTTGAACTATTCAATTAAGCAATCTTTGAAATACTACACTTTTACCGATCAATCCGTGTGATTGTTTTTATCCGGTAAAAACTCCCATCCAATACGAGCCCCAGCTTTCATACGCGACTCGAATCCGAGCAGCCGGTAATTGGAGCAGCTTAGACACATTATCCCGGCCGTTCGTCTACGCACAAATACGTTAGATCCGGCAATCGCGATCGTCCGAGTTGGAAAATGATCCGGACACCGGCAGTCGGACAGATCAACCGTAATGGGACGGTCAGCAGCCTTTCATTAAGATCGTTCCGCGCGCCGTTTCCCTCCTGCGAACGCTTGCTTTCAATATACATACAAGGCAATTATGGCGGTCTGTTTCAATCGCTCCACACCCACGCCGATCCATTAAGTGTGCGGCTAACGCCTTGTGTGTCGCTCCCGCGAAACGGATATTAGCGCCCGAGGAGCAGATATTTTTCATCAGCTGGAACGAGCTCAAATGCGTTTTATATTAGCTGAGTGGCTGAGTCGAGTCGCGGCCGTCGGGGATTATGATGTTATTCCGCGCAATAGTTTGAGAACGCCAGATAGAGGATTCAGGCCTCGACGTTATTTTAATTGAGGTTACCTATTCATTCGGTTTAATTCGATAACTGTGCTTAATGTAAATGCAGTATGCAAATGAGGAAGCCGTGCAGTTTTTCGACTTTCATAATAAACAAGCATAAGCGAAACTTTATTTATAAATGAGGCCATATATTTTCGTCCTGAGAGGATGCATCTTGTTTACACCTCAAGCAAATAAACTTAAATTCAATCGGCGATCTGGAACATTATTAACGTCAGCGGCGGTATCGGCTGTTATATATATTTTTTTCGGTCTTATATAAGTTAAATTATATCATGTTTAACGACTCGCCGTCGTTTTTGGTCAAGTTACGGGGACGGATGTCACCTCATAATTCCTTCGTTATTTCCACACTCGGTGATAATTTTCCTTGCGCGGACGTACAACGCCGGCCGCAATTTTATTCCGCCAGTTGCCAAACGGATGATTATGATGACGGAGTAAATCGCTAATTAGGAAAGACCGCATACATAGTTTCAATGAAAGTTTCTTAAATTTCGCGAATGCACGACGAGTGCCGGGTTTTTTTTATCGCCTCTTCTTTTATACGGTTAATCCTGAATTATTTGCATGAATTTTTCAGGATTTTAGTAATGAAAGTGTTACTCTTGGCATGTGAGACATTAATTAAGATGGTATGTCATCACTGAAATCCCGCACGTTACTAAATAAATAAATTTTTAGATGAGGTTAAATCAAATTTTAAATCATATTTTTCATTGCAAATAAATTGTTTGTTTTTTCCATTAATAAACATATTAACTTGCGTTAATAATAACTGTACGCTATAATATGGAAATCGCCTTAGAAATAAATGGCTCCCCATACTTTCTTCTTCGCGGAAAGATTTATTTTCGATTCCTGAGAAAGTTGAGTCATGAGGGTGGCTGCTCATTTTCAAATAAATTTGAATGTATATACGATCAGCTTCGACTTGGAACGCCGAGGCACGAATTCGCCATCAGCGCGCTGCCGAAAGATCTTTATACAATCAAATACCCTCCGAGCGTCGCATTATCACTCAATAACATCGCGGCTCAGATTTCCCAATAATTCACTCGAACGAGCAATTCGCCGCCCAGGAAAAATCCTCGTCAAACGAAGCCGCCCCCCCGCCGAAGGTAAGAGCGATCGAAACGGCCGCGATTTAAAATCAATGTCCAAAGTTCGCCGCGCAAATCTCTCTCTCTCTCTCTCTCTCGCTCTCCCGAGAGCGGGATAAAAATAACACCGGCCGGAGGCTCGTGTGACGTATTTATGACGTTTCAGCGGCGCAATCGCTCGGGATTACGTCAGGTATACACTCTCGGTGCACGTAGAGGTATACCTACACGTACGTGGGCTAGGCGATTGTTACCTCGCGGCTAATTGCCGGCAATCACGCGGCACGGATTTCACGGTGCGGCCACGCGACCTACCGATCGCCGGAAGAGCCGCCGGCCGTTTTCTTGCGGGACTCCGGCGGGCTTAGGTCACCTTTTTTTTCTCGCTTCCGCGGCGCCGCTTACATGCGAAATCGATTCTACGCTCCTTCCTCGCGCTTTATTGTGCGTAATTCATTTTTTTTTTGTTGCATCGGGGCTCGAATCTAATCGACTTTTTAAGATTTACTTAAAGGGTTTTAGCACTCGTTTATTTCGGGTACAATGTAATAGGCTGGAAATTACGTACAGCACGCAATCGTGCGGCAACATTGAGGATCCGGAGAGGAAAAGGGTGATTAATTATTGATTCAAAAAAAAAAAAAAAAAAAAAAAAAAATGATCTGAATAAAATAATACCATTTTTCTGAAATGAAAAATTACCTTACTGCACAATACTTTTCCAGCCATTACGCGCTATGTCCCCCTTTCGTACATCCGGGTCCTCAATTATGAACGATTTAAAAAAATAACGACAATTTTTATTTTTAAAGCACGGTCTTTATCATAACGTTTGATTTATGCCTGTAATACAGTCATCAGAAGATTTCGCAAACAGCTTTAATTTAGAAAGTTATTTGCAAATTTAATTCGCGAGATATATTACATACGCATAAATTTACGAAATTCCTTCACGCGACATAAACTTCAGATTGGAAGATGAACGTTAGAAATGAATTTAAATGAAAATTCAATTGAGCCACTGCATTCCAAGCAATTACACGTCAGGCCTGCCAAATTTAGCGTGCGAAAATAAAAAAAAAAAATTTAAATTCATATGTGATACGATACGAGTCTGCACTGTAATTAATGGGCGTCGACGAATACAGCGATTTACAAAATAATATTTTTCGTAACAGCTGCCGTCCTTTTATGCCAGTCAAACTGTCGAATGCACGCGTTGTTATTTAATTTTGAGACGGAATTTAACATAAACGAAATCTCGTTATGTCTCCTCGATCTCCGTCCGATTATGAATTCGTGCAGCTCTATTATGTTAATTACATCAAAAGTTCATCGTTATGTATTAATACACCGATTTTTTTAAATCGCCGATGTCCAACTTTCCAAACTACTTTCAGACAGCTTCTCAAGCATCGAAGAAAAGTCGATTAACGCCCTGAATACGAGGATTACTCGAGATGATTAATCGGCCGATACATTATGCTTTTAAGAAATACATCAAACACAATATTATGATTTCGAAAAGTGATAAAGTGTGTATAGGCATTAACTTTTTATGTGATATAATTTACACCGGAAATACCATTCTTATGACTCGAAAGAATATTCTCGTTCGTCGATTGTTGTTTTTCACATAATAAACATCGAGCGGAACAAAGAAAATTATAAAAGATCTTATTATGAATTAGTCGCTGTGTTTACGATCGAGCTAATCTGCATTTATAACGACCGTAAATTACACCTAATGAAGTAATTGTTTGATTTTGCGCGAGCTTTTACGTGGTTATAAACCGACTCAATGCCCGCAATTAGCGAATAAAAAGATCAAACGGGATTGAAAATGAAAGCACTCCTTTACAGTGCAGAGTCAATGTCTACGCAGAATCGATTTACGCGAACCCTTTTTCGATCAATAGCCAAGCACGGCTTTAAAAAGCAAAGCAAAACAATCGGTTTACCGGAGGATAAAAAAAGAAAGATAATTTATTCAGCGAGAAGCACTCGCTTTCGGTGGCGCACCACCGAGATGAAATTCAGCTTCCACGAGCCTGGCGGCGTTTATTTTTCTTTCGCAAGAAAAATAAACGTCAGACACACATTGTGCATACGTATTACCTGTGCAAAAAGCCGGCTGACCTCGGCCGAAGGGAGGAGCGACACGCCGCCGCTGCAGAGAAACAGCTTCCTTTCCAACTCGGCCCTCACATCCTCTTCTCCGGCTGGCGGCGCGGCCTTGCAGCTCCTCCTCGCAGAACCTTCTCCGGCAATTTCGCCGCACTCATTAAGACACCCGGCGAACTTGCGCAAAGTCCATGCGTTTTCCGCTAAACGCGCGTTATTGCGAATTGGCGAGAGCCTCGTACGAGCTTAGGAGGGCAATATATTGCGTGCGTGCGCGCGCCTCGCCGCCGACTGTCGCGATCTCCAAGTGCAAAGGGCCCGACGAGCCCGGCGACGTTCGGTGATGCTCTCTCCGCGCGCGTGTGAGTGCCAATTGACGCCTCTCTCGCGCGAGCGAGGGAGATGTGCACAATGAACTGCGACCCTCCGCCTCGGCGATCTCTCGCGGAGAGGTGGTTGTGCGTGACCGATGCCGGCTGCTGTGTGTGGGTGCCAGGCGGAGAGGATCGGCTTTGCCCGCCGAAGAAACTTATATCTCGACGGGGTTGCGTGTATTTTAGATGTTTTGCATTCTCCACCGCGGGCTCTTATCAAATGGGATCGCGAGGCCTCGAACTCGTGTGGTCTCGGCTTCGGTTTCCACGCGAAGACGAGCACTGGCTATTTTAAGACGTGGTTCAAGTTTTACGATTATGAGTTGAAATTTTTAACATTTTTTAAGCAGCCTATTAAATTGTTGTTAACTAACAGTTAAATTTAATTATTGCGTGCATCAGATATATTAGAGATTGATATTATTATGTGTCAATGATTCAGTGGAATTTCTATAGGTGACATGTAAAAAAATTTGAAAATTTAGTCTATTATTACACATATATATTTCATAATTAAAATTGTACATATTAGCTTTTGAAATCAACACGTTTCAAGCGGCTTTCTTAACCGACATATGTAATATTTTACATATTTCCTTTATATTGCCAATAAAAAATTTAGGAGCGGTACAAAGTTACTCAAAGATCTTATAAATTATGTGACAAACAAGAATTCTATCGTAAATCGTATGCAAATAACAATAAAACTTAAAAGCGTATCAAAATAATTCTACGAATCCAAAAGTCAATAAAATTTCAAATTAGCATACCTATCTTTCACAAAGTTTTGTAATAATACTTACGTGTTAACTGTACATATAAATTTCCTTTTTCAACGAAATCAAAAGCCCGAAAAACATTGTATGCTCAAATTTGTCCTCACTAATTGAACGTCTCTTCATTTCTCCCCCCACTTCTGGCAAAATCATATTTTACACTCCATAAGTCAGCGAAACTTCCTGAAAAAAACTTTCACCGCTCGCGCGGATACACGCGCCGATGGTATATATGGTGTGCGGGCACCTCATCGCGGCACGCGTAACCACGCGCCTGGAATTTTAATTGAAAATTACGGCGATTGCCCGCGTTGGACGAAAAACGACCGGCGATTCAAGACTTTTTTCGCCGCAAAGCGGCGACGATCGGAATAATGCAACGTCCTTTTCCAAGTTCCTTGCAGCCGTGAAAATGAAAAGTGGCATTGAATTGGATAAGCATAAAAAAAGGTACTACATGATTCAAAACTGCACACTTACTCAATAAAAGTCGTTTAACCCAGATGCAATCTGGTTACGTACTTTTATTTACAGTTTTTGTCGGCTAAGTGGTTACGAGGACAATTTGATTTAGTTGTTTTTCGATTTTCAAATTATCGAAGGTTACATGTTTATTAACGTCTCAAGATTCTTGATACAAGAAAAGTAAACGTGTAATTTATGACTTATTTAAGTAAAGAAAGTGCTTTTTTATTTAAATAATTAATTAAATTACGCGCGACTTGTGCTTCGTATCCGCATATACGTATAGCCGGAGCAAAGCAGAGCGGAGCAGCCGGCACATAACGAGGCTCGCTTGTTTTTCCAGAAGATTGGGCAACGGTGAGTTATCCGCGACTAAGTGCACGTCGGCTAAGTCCGCGCGGCTGCATATAATATACTCACCTTCATGCGCCAACGTTCTCGCAATTCCGTGCGAGTCTGCGGGCAGCGCGGCGGGATCTGCAGGCACCAGGCGAGTGTGTGAATTTCCACCGGCTCCACGTATTGTTCCCGCGACGTCACCGTGTAGCTGTTGATTTTACAGAGAATTAGTCTGGGGAAATCTTCGAGTGCGAGGCGATCGAAGGGCAGGATTGGGATGATCGATGGAGGAGGTTGCAGGGCGTCTTTCGATTCCACGATTAATCTACCAATAGTGTTTATATCTCCCCGAGTAAAAAAATTATATTTAAGTTATATCTAAAGTAGATATGATCCATATATAGGAATGAGCAGATCTAAATTAAATATAATTTAGGTATAATTGATTAGCAATGTAATAATCATTGATAATTAATTTTGTCATGAGGATATGAAAAGGTTAGGATGCGCCACCAAGCGGAATTAATTTCATTTTTCACGAATCGCGCTTGGTGGCGCATCCTAACCTTTTCACATCTCATGACAAAATTAGCTATCGATGACTATTAGAGAAGCTCATCTTTAGTCATCAATAGTCATCTTTATAATACTTGTATAAAATTTTTATTAATAGTATATTACGGCTCAAGGGAGAGAAAGAATTGGCAAGCTCATAGCTCGTGTAAATTGACACCCGAGCGGGTGTCAAACACGCGCTATGGGTTTGCCATTTTATCTCCCGAGGATTGTATACTATTTTTTTGCCTAGCGAGACCGAAAATACAACGTTCTTGATCCGGCGCCGGGCGAGAAGGTAGTACTTTCGGCCCGCTAGGCAAAAAAATCCTTCCTTAAAAAATCCATGAGATGTAAGTTGAAGCTCATCATCGAGCGTTGTGATTGGTCTAGAGTATATGCAT
>UCOM01004859.1:0-10925 GCA_900474385.1 Ormyrus pomaceus | reverse complement strand
TGTGATTGAACAAATTGACCAATTGACATAAAACTTGTCTACTTTTGTAGGTATTAAAAATACCTACAACTTCTTCCCTACATTGAATTTCATCCGAGCAGTAGTTTTTTCGTAAAATGCAAAAAACTGTTTTTTGCACCTTTAACCCATGATTATAAACAATTCGCCCATCAGAAACGAGAGCATTTTCGACAGTAGACTTGTATTACCGTACTCTATACAACTGTGCTCTCCGAATTCTACTATTAATTTTTGCACGAGAAAAGTCTAATTTGACTGGACTATAAGGTAAGCAGGCGGTTATTTTAAGCAAGTAGAGTGCCCCGATGGCAATCACCTTGGTCCCCTCCCCGAAGTAATACCTAACGGCGGATTCCGGGGCGGGGTTTAGAGCCAGGGGGAGGAGGTCCCCTCGATGCACTCCCGCCAACTCTGGTCTACAGTTTTAACTGTGGGGCGCAGTCGGCGCGGGCATGCATCAAGGGGGTGAGGTGTTAGCCCACACACCAGGCGGCCGGCTCCCTGACGGTCTATTAACCTTAAAGATTTCCTCCCTCCTCTAAAAAAAAAAAAAAATGTAATTATATTATTGTAAAATTATTTTTGAAAACATCTTTGAAATTTGATTATAATAATAAAGCACAGCTATTATACTCGAATCAAACTTACAATAAATCTTTCTGGCTGGAAACCTATTTTTTCGATCCAGCTGCGCTAACAGATGTTTACGGTAAGAAAAAAGTAAACTACGTCCTTATAATTATAGCAATTTCTAAGGTTTATAAACACAATATATAGAAAGGAGGATCACAATTCACTAATATTCTAGGCAAATCCTTGTTGAATTCCTGAGAATCAGGCGCGATATATATTACATTTATGATTTTATGTCTTATGTTGCACGTCAATTCTGCTACTGTAACTCAAAACTAATAAACATATTTTCACAGGTTGCTTCATCAACATATTGATTTCCGAAAAAGGAATATATTCTATTCCCATTACTGTTGGAGGTACGAAGCTACTCCGCCGTAAGAACGTTAATAGTTACGTAAGAATTAAAGTTAATAATCACATTATTTCATTAATAAGTTATTTTGATTAAACTAAAGTAAAAATGTATTATTATAGAACAATTTGGAGTTTTATATATTATTATTATACATAATTCTTGTGATACGATTCTTATGTTGCACCTAAAAAATTAAATTTTTCTTTTTATGTTTTTCTACCATTATTAATAATAAAATTTATATAACAATGCTACTTTCTCGAATCCTTTAAATATTTGTATATCATATTATTTCATATTGTAAACTATTAAACAAAAGTTATTCTTTATGGGTGGCCTTTATAACTATAATAAATAATCAAAAAGTAATATAAATATATATGTAACTTATTGGCAAAACGAGATTCCTTTATAGTATACCAATAAGTATTTTTTACGTATAGGCTTTATCAACGCATTATTATATATATGTTTGCACTAAGCTACTCATATACTTCTAAAATAAGGTAATAAAATACAGAAGAACGATCAAACATTGTAGATAAGTTTTGCGAATATGCTCTAAAAATGAAGAATTTGGTAAAACCAACAATGACTCAAAATTTTACTACGTCAAATGTTTATTTTACGGTGCAATAACGCTTGTTTTGAAAATTTCAATATTGAAGCTATTCGCTTTAATAAGTGATTAAAATTTCGCACCTGTTGTTCTTAATTATATATAATTTATAATGTATAATGGCTTACTTAATAACTTCTTGATATATAAATCGAAGTTTTATTATTAATTAAAGGATCTTTCATCGTCTGAATCGTTTTTTCTTGTTTAAAGATTTTTTCTTTTTTATTTTCACATCATTTAACCAAAGTAATGTGTGCACAGTAAAAAAAATCATATAGTATAGTACAGTAGATGTAGAAACAGAAAACGCCGCCACTGTATAAGCAACAAAACCACTAGATGAATAATAGTTCATCCATCATTAAATTTTTAAAACGTTAGCTCTAATTGATTTTTACGGAGATATTTTATACATATTTTATAATTAACCATAAACTTTGTAACAAACGATTATTTAAATTAATGCTCGATCTTAATTGGACTTTTATAGTAATCGAGGTATTTTAATTTTTCGTTAGGAAAATTTAATATTGTTAAAAATAGAACGCTAAAAGACTCGTATATCTTCTTCTTTTGGTTAAGGATTGATGTCCCATATGATACGGTAGGTGAACACTCTTTCTGTAAGATGGTGCTTTATTGATAAAGTTCTTTAGCTTCTTCTTTTAATATTTTTCTAGGCCACTCCTATTTTAAAATTCTTTCACCCATAATAGTTTATATAGCATCTGTTGATTATCCTGCTGTATTTATATAATTTTGATAGACTCATGAATTAATGCCTACGTATACCTCTACTACGAAAATAATATTGACGAAATTAAAATTTATGGTTCGATTTTTATTCAATATAATAAATGCAAGTAATTATAATTATCCTAATAAGTATCAAAATATTTAACGTAAACATAAATGAATTTTGTTAAGTAATAATGCAGCTTTTTAAACAATCATCATAATGGTTGACTATCTTTCAAATAAAATAATTGATAATTTAATATTCCTTCATTAAATTTCGTAGCCGCATGAATATATTTTACTTAAAATCTCAATTATTTAAATTTCAAACAAATCAAGTAAGACGTAGATACGAGATGAAGCAGTTGCACATAAATTAAAGAGAAAGATTTATATATTAATGTAAACTATGTGATATGAGATAAGCTAGAGTTATTACAGTACCAGTATTTTCCTTTTGAATATATTTATTTATGTTTTTATATAAGATATGTTCAACTTGATTTATTGAAGAATATATTAAAATATATGTATATTAATAATAATAATAATAACAATAATCATAGCTTAAATGAAAATAACAAATTGCACCGATTAAAGACTTTGAACTAATCGTAAAACTCACAAGTTGATATTGTAATTTCATTTATAGAAAATTCAAGCACGAAGATAAGCTACTCTGTTTAATCGAAACCTTAATTTTTATACACTTAAACTCGAAATATTTTAGGGTCTATTTGCAGGACACGAATAGCCCATTAAATCTTGATTTAAAAAAACACATAAAAAATCATCAGCATTATTAAATAAATTATGCAATTATATGTACGAACGATAAGATTACAATAATTGATAATCAGTAAGCGACTCAGAAATAAAGAAAAATATTGACAAAGATTGAAAAAACTCGTGATAAATGTGACATCTCCCATCCTCAATCACATCATCCTCTCCAAGATCATCCTCTCCAAAGTCCTGCAAACATCATAAAATTCAAGCTGACACTCGGAATCCGCTCATTAAATCAGCGACTATAAAATCCACGGATAGAAAATAGTCGCTGGGCTTTTTTTCGGCTAATCTGTTTGCACCATCAGCAACGTCATCATTTGCGTGATCAAGTAACTCGGTTACTTTGCTTAATTATTGTTGAATTAGGCAACAGGCGACGAACCTTCGCTAAGAAATTCGAAAGGTAAATAAGAGCCGACGGAGTCGTGACGAATTATTCGACACGTATATAAAAAAGAGCGAGAAATTGGAGTGATTAAATTTGCGAGCTTTAGTTTAACGAGCTTTTGATAATTTGCGCGAGAGCGAGTTGTTCGAATTTAGCAACGGAGAGTTTATTTTCGCGAACATGCTTGCTAAGGTCGCACTGCTTTTAGCTGCTGGTTGTGTTGCAGTTTTGGTAAGTTTTGTTCGTATTTAGATTTATTTAACGACACTGTACGCGATTATAAATTTAATCTAATTTTATATCAAGTTACAAATAAGGCTAAATTCTAAAACTTATTTTAGCATTAATATGAAATTTTTCGCTGATAATTCAGGCTGCACCAGCCGATTCTAACGGATATTCTATCTTGCTGGCGCCTCAGAGTCAGAACTTGGGGCAACAACCGCTCCAGCAGAGGTATCAATATGATCAATCATCCGGACAGAACAGCCTGCAGCTGCCTCCGCAATTTCAAAGCATGCTGCAAAACTACTTGCAGCAGCAGGGATCACCCAGTCCCGTGACGATGCAGCAGCAATCGAGTTCCGTAACGATGCAGCAACTTCAGAACGGGATTCAACAGTACCTGCAGCAGCAGTCTAGTCCCGTAACGATGCAGCAGATTCAGAGCGGGATTCAACAGTACCTGCAGCAGCAATCGAGTCCCGTAACGATGCAGCAGCTTCAGAACGGGATTCAACAGTACCTGCAGTGGCAGCAAGAAAATCCGCAACAGGCCCGACAACTGATACAACAGCTTCAGAATATGCCCGGAGTACTACCTTCTCCTATCAAAGCATTGGTTCAGCAGCTCGCAATGGTGAGCTCACAATTTTTATCAATTTTTACAACATTTAGAAAAGATTTGAAAAAATCATCTAATTTATTCTTTATTTTATCCAAGTCCGTGGACAGTAAATGTCATCAATTTAATGTCAATTTATGTATAGTATCTTTTTTTTTATAGTCAAAAAAACCTTGCTTAATGTTGAATAAATATGAAAAAAAAAAAAATCACTGTAACCAAGTCCCACAACCTTGAAAAAAATGTTCTTAATTCTTAGACTTTGGGAGAAGGTGTATCGCAAGGCGTGGACAGGTTAACCAACGCCATCGTCAAGACGTTCGACTTCAACTATCAAAATTTCGACAACACGCTAAATTGTATGCAAGGCGCCGGAGAAAAGATTGTCGACTCTGGCATCAACGTTCTGAAATCCGGTCTCGGCATCTTCCTTTCGATACCCAGAGCCGTTCGGAATTTCGCTGCGGATCCTTACACTGACCAGAATCAGAACCGCAATAACCGTGTCCTTCAACGGTATCAATAATAAAGTTAAGCTACAGGAGTAAGTTTAGGTTTTGAATTTTTTAGATTATAACCTGTTGGAAATTTTATAAGAAAGGTGCAAAATACCTGATACGGTATTGGGTTTTATGTGTGACGTGTATTTCCACCATTATACCAGGTCTTTCCGATGGGGTAGTTTTCATATTGAATGTCGCAGGAGAAGATCTATGCTTGTTTACAGTTTTTACGATGTATTTGTATATGTATTTGTGTATGTAAGACAAGACAGAGTATTTTGAATAAACAGTTTTACCACTTTTTTCTTGAATTATGCAATAGTTTTTTCATTTGAGAGTTTTTGTAATTGTAATTGTAATTGTAATTTATTGCCTAATTATATACAAAGATTACACAGCTAGTAGGTTTGCCCTACTACCGGTCAATTTTGACGACGTTAGACCGTCAGTTATTAAACTAAATATACATAGTGATGTAAGTGATATGTGTAACAGTTTGCACCCTATTGAAAAAACCCACTTGGGAACCATGTGGAACCCACATGGGAACTATGTGGGAACCATGTGGTACCCACATGGGACCCACTGGGACCCATATGGGACCCACATAAGACTCATGTGGTATTTTGCGGTGGGACCCTCATGGGTCCCATATGGGTCCCATGAATATTGTGGAAAAACAATTTTTCCCTTAAACATTCCCTTTTTTCATAAATATATATTTAGATACAAGTGAGCGAAATGGGTGATTTCCGCATAAGTGCGCAATTTGTCGCCCGAGCGCTCACTCGTATCTAAATATACTAGCATAATATATTATTTTGCTTTTTATGAAAAAAGTGAATTAATGTTTAAGAGAAAAATTGTTTTTCCACACTATTCATGGGACCCATATGGGACCCACATGGGAACTATGTGGGAAGCATGTGGGAACCATATGGGATCCATAAAGGTCGCTAAATATCACATGAGTCCTACGTGTGGGTCCCATATGGGTAACAGTGGGCCCCATGGGGGTCCCATGTGGGTCCTACGTGGTTCCCACATAGTTTCCATGTGGGTCCCATATGGTTCCCAGGTGGGTTATTTTTTCAATAGGGCACAATATAGAGTGTATGTCTGTAATTACAATACTCGTCATGTTGAGTGTAAATTTATCATTTCTAAAACAGTTTTTATTGGCTTCCTGTTAGAAGAATAATAGGATTAATTACGTTTTTATTGATGAACGTGTACTATATATCGAAGGCATTGAAAAATAAGGAAGCGAGTAACTTTTTTAATTGAATTTCGGGCAATAAAAATATTATAATGCGTTTAATTTTAATTTCAAATTTGATTTTTTTTTGTTCCGCGTAAGACATTACCAAAAATATCTCCGTAACACGTGTCTTAGATTTACATAAATTTTATATAAATCTATCTGCGACCGTTTTTCCTGTTTGCTGCATTTGCTGTGAGTTTGCTCCTCTCGTGTTTACGGGGATTTAGATATATTAATTATAATATAAATAATTGACATGCTCTTCAAGTAAATTTGGATAATGGAACGTCTTCATTATAATATTACAAGTTGATGTCTTTTAATGTGTCTGCATACATATGTGTGCAGAGTTTATCAGCTTAAGATTAAAGTCAAACAATATATTATACCATATCGTGTGATATATAACGCCGCTTGACACACTTTTCATTATAAACTTTTATCTTTTTCTTTTCCGCACATTGATTTTTCTGAAAATCGCGTTAATAAACTTAATTAAGCAAAAGCCATGATGAAGAACGTTTTTATATTAGAGATACAATGCCCTCTGAAACTTTCTCAGACGGGAAAACTTATATTCCAAATAAATTCTTTTTAATTTAATTCTGTTTAAAAAGAATTCATTTTTGGGTACATATTTGGGTATTTCCTTATACGATTTTTTATAGTTTTTATAAAACTGGCGCGTGACGCGGATCATTAATTAATTCTTTATAGAACATTTTTCTTTCATTATATAAATTCATTTTATCATTTACAAGTCGTCAGCTAAAAGCGTGACTTTATCCATAATTTTAGTAAGCATTATTCTATTATTAAAAAACATTTGTTCCTCAATTAACTTTCTACAACGATCATATTATTTCTATTTTTAGTTAAAAATCCTATTTGAAAGCTGTAAAAAAGCTATCTACTGTACTATATACATTGCCCGTTTCTTTTAATCTTTCATCACTATATGCATTTCACTCTTCGCCTCACATGTTTCCCCCACCAAATCGTCCGCCCATCATCAGCTGTGACTATATCTTCAGGCGGCGCGGCGATGTGCGCCAAATAAAAATTGCCAGTTTCTTCTTCAAATTTTGCAAAAAGTAAAAAAAACTTGACTCGAAGATGTTGCGACTACTCACTGAGAGGCTCTTGCTCACTGCCAACAAGTACGCCCGGAACGTTAGCACATGGTCACCCCTTACTACGGCCTTCAATACCAGATCCTCCACCAAATTCGATTTCAGCTTTGGGAATAAAGAAACTGTGAGTTTTTGAAGCTTTTAAGATGTTTTTGAAATTTTCGGAGCCTCTCTGTGCTTGGACTTATTAGGAATATTGGTAACAAAAAAGGTAGAGAAAATTTATGTGAATGTTGAGAGGTTATGAATTTGTAAATATTTATGTCATTACCTTAGTCGTTTTATCACATTTTTTGAGTTAACTTAACACATAGATTTTTTACAGTCATTGATATTTAATACTCATTACAATGTAAAACATCTACGTATGTATTATAAAACTTTAATAAAATGAAACTTTGCTCATATTGGGTAATATATCAATTAGAGAATCAATTGTATTATCAATGGTATAAGATTGTAACTAAAAATAAAAAGTGTATAAAGAAATTAAAAGAAACTTCCTAAATTCATTTTTAGGGATTATTTGAAATACCAGAGCTTAAAACTGCAAGTGGATTTCAAGTTTTAGAAGATGAAGCTATCCGGCATACTGATAAACTTGTCAATGAAGCTCTCAGTGGAGATAAACGGAATAGAAAAATGGTTGAAATCTTTGATGAACTATCGGATACTTTATGCAAGGTAGCCGACATGGCAGAATTTGTAAGAGTGGCTCATCCAGATGGCAACTTTGCTCAAGCTGCTGAAAATGCTTGTATTACAATAAGTGGAATTGTAGAAAAGTAATTATTAGAAAAGCCTATTGACTGCATATTTGTTTTCATTAACAAGAATTTTTTTCTTACATAAATTTTTGATTATTTAGATTAAACACTAATCGCCAATTATATGATGCTTTGTCACATGTTGACAAACATGGAGATATTATGAAAACCACAGAAATTGATGATCATGTTGGAAAACTCTTCTTATTTGATTTTGAGCAGTGTGGAATTCATTTAGCAGAAGAACAAAGGCAGAAAGTTGTAAAGTTAAATGATCAAATTCTGCAGGTTGGCTTATCACTTAATTACAAATGTTTTTTACTTGCAGCTATAAACTAACTTCTAATTACTTGTAGTGTGGCCAGAAATTTATGGCTGGTGCAGTGGAGCCTCGAGTTATTGACATAAATGTCTTATCACAAAATTTAATTAAATAGTGAGTAAACAATACTATCAATAAAATAAACAATACTATCAATTGTCAAAATAATGATTATGCTTAATTTATAGTTTTTCAAATAATGGACAACAAGTAGTTGTTGCTGGCTTAAACACAGATACAAGTGATACAATGGTTAGAGAAGCTGCATACAAAATATTTTTATATCCTGATTCCAAACAAGAAACTTTATTACAAGACTTGTTGATTGCTAGACACGAATTAGCCCAAATTTGTGGCTTTTCTACTTATGCACATAGGTAAAAATAACAACTATAAAAATTTTAATAATTTTTAGTCATATTGATTTAAATTTTTAGAGCTGTGCGTGGAAGTACAGTCGAAAAGCCAGAAGTAGTATATGAATTTTTAAATTTGATGAATGTTGAATTGCAAGGCAGAGCTAGAAAAGACTTCGAAATATTAAAAAAAATAAAAGAAAGGGACACGTCTTGTCAGCAGGTACATTTTAATTCTTTTTATTAAATTTTATATAACTTTAATAAGTTATTAACTTAAAGAACTTTTAGCCAGTAATGCCATGGGATACAGCTTATCTTTGCACGAAAGCCCGAAAAGCTTGGATCGGTTTTTCAAACGAGGAATTTTCTCCCTACTTCTCTCTTGGAGCTTGCATGGAAGGCTTGAATATGCTGACTCAAGCCCTGTATGGTGTAAGATTAGAGTATCAGCCAACCCGCACCGGTGAAGTTTGGGCCTCGGATGTCCATAAATTAGCTGTTATCGATGAAAATGAGAAACTACTTGGTAACATTTATTGCGACTTTTTCGATAGGAAAAATAAACCAAATCAAGACTGTCATTTTACTATTAGAGGAGGAAGACAGCTCTCTGATGGATCATATCAGGTAGCACAATTTTTATTACAAACATTACTAACTTAAATAAACTTAAACAATAATAAGACATTTTTTTGTTACATAGAATCCTGTCGTTGTGTTAATGCTCTCTTTGCCATCACCCAGAAGATCATCACCTAGTCTATTAAATCCTTCACTAGCTGATAATCTATTTCATGAAATGGGTCATGCTTTACATTCTATGCTTGGTAGGACGAAATACCAACACGTAACAGGAACTAGATGTAGTACCGACTTTGCAGAAGTTCCAAGTATCCTCATGGAATATTTTTCCAGTGATCCAAGGGTGAATTTAATTCGGCTTTTATTTTTATAATATTCAGTTTATGAATGCAAATACTAAAGATTAAAATTTTCTACACAGGTAGTTTCACATTTTGCAAAGCACTACGAGACAGGCGAGAAAATGCCTGAAGAAATGATGAATAAAATGTGTGCTTCAAAAAGCCTGTTTCCATCGTCCGAAATGCAAAGTCAAGTATTTTATAGTATGTTAGATCAAGTCTACCACAGTGGGAAATTGCAAGGTTCAACTACTAAAATTTTGGAAAAAATCCAAAATCAATACTACGGTTTACCTTATGTTCCTAATACCGTAAGTACTTGCTAATTATTTGAATTGTTTATATTTTTTTTAAATAATGTAAGAATTTTTTCTTTTCAGGCTTGGCAATTGAGATTTTCCCATTTAGTAGGCTATGGAGCCAAGTACTACTCGTACCTGATATCTCGAGCGATCGCTTCCTGGATTTGGCAAACCTATTTCGAAGCAGACCCATTCAGCAGATCTGCAGGCGAACGTTACAGATACGAATGCTTGGCCCACGGCGGTGGTAAACCACCCTCAAAACTCGTTGCAGATTTTCTAAATAAGGAAGCGAGTCCTGAGAACTTCACAAGATCTGTTATTAACGAAATCGACACTAAAGCTGAGAAAATGTGGTCAATTACGAAAAAGTCAAGTTAAGTGGTTGTGATCTTGGACAGTAAGTAGCCTTTTGAAAAGATCGATAATTTTGTACATTTGATTAACTGAATTATTTATGTCTTGTGAAAAATGATTAAAGTCGCCATCGTCCATCATTTGTATTTCTTAAAATATTTTACCCGTTGAAAAAGTATGTATTGTAACTTTTTCTTAATTGACTAAAATATTTCAATGGAATGAATGTGAAATTAGCACTTTACATACTAAGCAATTAAAAATGGTGTTTTGTACGAGAGTATAATTATTGTATAGTATGTACATAATACAATATTTTGTTGAAGAATTGACTAATGATAAATCAAGTTATTATTCAATAAACTTAAGGAGGTTCGATAGATCTTTCGTGCGGGGCGAGGAAAGAGGGTCCCCTCGCTCCCCGCGCACAACCTTCGCAGCCTACGAACTCGAAGTTTTGTTTACGTTTTTGTTTGTTTCTGTGAAACGGTATTGTAAACGATCCAAGATCCGGATGCATTGTTGTTCTTTGATTGTTTTTCTATTAAAGTGTAGGTTTTTTAACTTTCTCTAACCATTATTTACAATTGATTTCAATG
>UCOM01004858.1:0-10924 GCA_900474385.1 Ormyrus pomaceus | reverse complement strand
ATGTATAAAATGGAGATAGAAAAATAAAATAATAATACAAAAATAAATAATTAATTAAATAAAAAATAGTTTGAAATTATGTTTTTGAAATCGATTGTTCTTAATGAATCTCAGAGATAATATTGGAACGATAAATTAGTTAGGAGGAAGCTAAGTGCCAATGAATTGTCAGTTTTTTATTTTTATGTCCATTTTTTTATTTTTGTGAATCTCTCCTTTGAGGTAGTTTCGGAGTGTGTTTGGGGATGCAATCTGGAGTTTGCCGACAATTTGAGATGCATGTGTGAAGGTGGCTTCTGGGGTAATTTTTAAGTTTATTTTTGTGTTATTGGATGTACATCTTATGTCCATATATATCTGAAATTTCGATATTTGCATTGCTTTACAACTCCAAGTACTTGGGAACGATGCGAACTTCACTTACATGTCTATTCGAAGGCGCCAATTCGAATGGCCGTTAATCCAAAATTTTCAAAGACATTGCACAAAAATGTTGATACAAGTATAATCCTACAGAAACGAGTTTTACCCTTCACCACGTACTATTATTGTTAAGGCAAAACTGGAGAATTATTTTAAGCCTATATTAAAGACAATAATTTACAAACACTTTTAATAAATATAGCTTCATCGATTTTGATGAATTCAAAATTTAACTTTCTATATCGATCTTAAAATATTAAAAAAATTTATTATTATTATTATTATTATTATTTGATTGATTAAGAACAGTCAAACAATTGAATTATAATCAGTTACATTTTATTTAAATTGAAATCATGCGTAATTCCTTTGTAAACACCCTAACCATGAAATAAGATAACATAGGTAATAAAAAGTTTTGTCCTGGTATAATTTTTTTTCCCCTTGTAGCCTTATGCCATGGGAAAAGGCAGGAGAATGAGCAACATACAATTGTGTGCGGACTCGTTTCTGCGTTCGCTAATTTCCCTAATTCCCTTAATAAATATTTCCGTCGACATAAAGAATTGCCTGGCGAGCATTATAAAGGTATTAAGCGTTGCACGTGGCTGCCGACCCTTTCAACACACTGCCGTCGTGATTTTTGTTCACTTATCAAGGCACATTTAAATTTACAATTGATTTAAAAAATGGTCATTTTTAAAGAGACTTTGAACGCGTGAAAATCTGAAAATAATTATCGAATCCATTCTTTTTTATCCATGTTTTGAATTTTAAAAATACTAAATCATAAAATTTGGACGTGCGAACTAATTAAAATAAAAATTCATCAATCAATCTAATGCATTTTGGAAGTTGCAGCTAAGTCAAAATGAATAAAACCCGCCAAAAGGGTTCTAATTTTATTAAAACTGTTTTTACCACACGAAGTATTAATATTTTTGTAAATTATATTGAATTCATTTCGATAAGGAATCACGTAATTTTCGAAATAATATTTCTGGAAAATTGATTTTCTAAAAGCAAAAAATGACCGATAACTCTGTACGATAGTCGTGTAATTACAGCGCTTTTTAAAATATTTAATAAATGTAAATAGAGGCACTTTTGCGGGGGACAAATAAAAAGCCAAGAAAGACCCCGAGAACGAGCAGCGAAAGCGAGAAAAGAGTTGGGAATAAAGAGCGGTAGAAGGAAATAAGAGGAAAACTATAACCCCGCGACGCTTTTTATAAATTACATTCGTAATTATGCGGGGGCTCGCGCATATTTCACCGCAGGCCACGCGAAGTCATCCGCCTGATTACGTCGGGGCGCGCCGCGTCGCGCGGATACAAATATAAACGTTCGCGGTGTGGAGGAAACACAAGACGGCGCCGGGGCTATTTGTCTCTCTTTAGCCTCCGGTATCCGCCTGTACGTGTCGCAGGCACACAACCTACCGAGCGTAACTTTCGACGATTGCTTTTTCTCTGCGCTTGATCCCGGCCATGTGTCTTCCCCGGGTAGCGCGCCGCGGCCAAGGCGAAATCACTCTTTTTAAATGCCGATTTCTTCCCCTTTCATTTTCTCGATTTCCAATTTATTCGGTCGAAGAAGGCACTTCGGAAATTTTAAGCGAATATCGAAGCGATTTCGTGACCCAGCCGCTAATCACTCTCTCCGAGGGCGAAATTCAGCGGTAAAACAAGAAAGAGCGATCGAAGTGAGTAAGCTGCGGATTATTAAGGTCGATAACGAGGAACCGTCGTTTTCGCCGTCGTCTTTGCCGCGCGGTTACTTTATCATCGAGATTAATTTCCTCCGTCTGGGGCCGTTGTCAAGAGGGTCGTCACAGGTGCGGCTTAAGCCTTTATACGTCGGCCCCGATAAAGGTGGCCCGCGCGCTCGAACGCCCTCACGATAACAAAATTCATTTCCTCGCGATAATAAGCGTGTCTTTGCGTGCCGCCGAAACTCTATATACCTATACACAGCAAATTGCCATGGCAATCACGATATCTCGCGACATCTTTCGTGCGGGAGGAAAAGCCTTCGTGAAACGGACAGAAAGGATTGGCTGCAGCTGCAGGTCTGGGACTGACAATTACATCAGGCTTAGGCCTATGAAAAATTTACTTTTTTAATAACCACTGCTTCATTAGATGAATAAAACTCCGATACATTGTTCGCATTTGCATCTTTGCATTATAATCGCATTGAATTTAATAAAAATTATGTGATTTAATCAATATAGTATGATTTTTTTAGATTTTAAAATTAATAATTAATACAATATTTAATTTATTAATAAACTGATAATTCAAAATACCTTTACCAAATAATATAAAATAATTGATACATTTTTATTTTCCTATATTAATTGTCTACTTCTTTTATTATTTTTACTAATAAGGTATTAGATATTATAAATTAGAATAGATTTTTCATATTTTATCCATTTTATCGTGGGTGATACGATTTTTTGGCTTATTCAACGATTGCGATTGATAAACTGGACCGTTTCGACGAATATACGATGGTGTCAAATACTTTGGACACTTGAACGAACTATATCCTTGGCTAAGCAAAAGTAAATAAAAATACGAAACGTAACTCATTTTTAATCAAACTGTATAAAGTTACGACTCTGGAGTACTGGACAAATCCAAAAATCTATCTAGTTGAAACAAGAAAAAACGTTGATGCTTTACGGCACAGCGCCTAGGCAAAGCTTTCCATCAGAGAACGCGAGATTTATAGAATCTATATAGATCCCGCGTTTTAGTTAAAAACTAATATTAAAATTAAAATTTAAAAAATTCCTATTCAGAATCACTTATAATATAATTTAATTGTAACGAGCGTTAACCAATTTCTTCAACACCACCTTCCTTTATTTATTTAAGGCATGTAACAATCAAAGTCGCAATACGGCTCGACAGTGAATTTTTACTGAAATATATTTATCAGGAAAAAGCCGAGCTTCTCGGGGATCATGTGGGGCAGGCATACACCGCGGCGTGTGCGCGCACAGCGCGATTCAATCCTAATGCACCCTGGGTGATAACAAACGAGCCTGGCTTCGGCGCATCGCGATGCTCGCGCTCATAAATCGAGTGCGTGCATGCGCGCGCGCCCTTGGCTCAATTAATCCTCGTGGAATTTTGAAAAATCTAATGAGAGATCGTCCGCGGCACGTGAAGGATCGCCATATTCCTCCGGCACCGACCATTTCATTTCCTGCGCATCTCTCGGCCCAGATCGAATATCCGCTCTCTCTCTCTCTCGCTCTCCTGCATAAGACGCACAATGTAATCCCCCGGCCTCCGCGTCTTTTATTTATGACGCTCATCGTAATTGTAAAACAAACCCGAGGTCTCGAGGTCAGTGCCGTCGAGCACTGCAGAGACTTCAAGGTCCGTGTCCCGGGAAGAGACAAAGTGAGGAGTCTGCCGAAGCGACGTCGCGCTGACATTCGATCGCTCGCAGATATTGAACTGAAGGGAGGCTGAGAACGGATTTGAAATGGAAAACGAACGGCTGCATCGTTTGCCTAGTAGCTGCTGTATTGTACTTTTAAATTTTGTTAGATTTAAAGCAAATGACCCGACGGCCAAATGAAAACGAATAGCTTTGATGTGAATCTTCTTTAATGGTTCATTCTTGTCCTTTCATCTTCTCTGCAAAAAATTTAATATAAACTTTTTATGTTGCGCCCTTTTGAAACAACTAAACATATAAAATTTATCTTATAGCTATGTCAACGTTTATTATTGAGCCCAAGATTTTTTATTCAATTATGTTCAAATAAATTCTTACAACAGAACGTGCAATGTTTTTTATTATTTTTTTTAATCTAATCAATTAAAGTATTTCATTTATTTCCAGTAAAATATTTTTTCCACAATTTTTTCTCACATTTTTAGAAATTTGCTTTTTCCAGTTTCAAATTTTGCCGTTTCGGAGAAAAATGCCACGCTAGTATGTAAATAATGAAGCAATCTGGATTAGTTAAGATTAAGCAAGCACTCGGTTATTAAATAAGGAGGTGAGAAGCTGCCACCTCGGGCTTCTTGTTATTATAATGGAAGACTCAATGCGCGTAATGAGAAGACACAATGTAGCGTCAGCACAGGTTCGTATACATGTATACGACCGCCAACGGGTCTCCCACGTGACCAGAAGGCACAGCGGCAGCTTGCGCTGCTGGATACGGCGATCAAAGGGCATGAAGGGGAGAGACGGCAAGTGTTACCAACTGTCAGTGTCAGGTAAGCCGGTCTCACGCGTCCCACTATGTAATTCGCTTCAACATTTCCTTTTGCCCAAATCGACTTCAAAGAGATTAATAATTATAATAACCATCAAAGCTTCCATTGCTCCATCGAACTGCTTTTGATTTTAAAAATCGCTTTTTTTAAATATTAATTGGAAAGCACTCTTTTGAAATTTTTTCACTTTTTACGAATTTTGATCGTTGTAACAAGCAATTTAATGATTCAACTATTTGAAATGAAAAATATTTTTTAAAACAAATATCAAATAAACTTTTTTCTTTTTAAAAAAACATTTTTTTTCTTTTTTTTTTAATAAAAATTATTCGAAAAAAATTCGTTCAGAAGTTTAAAATTGAACCAACGGAAATAATATTTTGTGTGCTTGACATGTCGAAGCGGTAATTTGTAGGTTATTTTTCCAATAATGGGAAATAAAAGAAGTATATGCATTCATTTTACTGACAAGTGCCCAATGCTTTATCCTGCAATCAATACCTTTTTTAATTTCAATTTTTGCTCCAGGGACAGAATGATAAAATTTGCACATTTTTTACTTTACGAAGCAATTGTTATTAATAAAAAATGTTTTCATTCAATGCCTATTATTCTAAATGCGCAGCTACGTTTACAAACTCCCACCAGTAAAAAACACGCGTAGCGATAAGCGTCGGATGCTGTTCAATTTGTCAGGCCGCCGCGGAGTATTATTTTAATATTATCGAAAAGCCAAAGGCGCTTAGAACTAAAGCTGCGAAATAAATATTATTCCCCGGCGGGGCGCGAGTCTCGCGCCTACGCAAAGGCAAGCAGCGGCAATCGGAATGGCAAACCGCCCAAGTGAACGTTCCCTAGATGTTGACGCGTGTGTGCTCAGGGCTCTCCATCCATCTATCTCTTTGTCGACTCTCGGGGTATTTTCAATATCCGGCGCGACGGTCCCCTCGCGCGTTTCCGCCTCTCTCTCTCTCTCTAGGAAGCCAAAAGGCTAAGCCCAGAGGCTGACGGCGCAGTGTCGAGCGCGCGAGCTAACCGTATGAAAATATTTGCGGATCGAAATTAAGTTAGGGCACACGCCCGCGCGCGTAACGAGCCCAGAGTGCCATTCGCATTGTACTTGATTTAAAATTTAATTGGAGTCAACATTGATTTTTTATGCGGGAATATTTCATGCCAGTCCGAGGGATTTCCGCAGCGTTATGTTTGCTCTAAATCAATCGATTCCTCCGCGCGCCGCCTCTATTCGACGCTCTGTATTATTCATGCGTATGCGCCGCATCAACGCGACAGATAGATTTTAGGAAAAATCCCGGGCTACGCAGCTCTCCGGCCCTTCGGGGAGATTTGCGGTTTAATTTCTTCATTCTCACGTCATTGTCTTTACTTTTATTTAATTTCACTGTTATTTTTTCATTTTTCCTTTTTTTCGAGCGCATCACCTGCGTGAAACATAAATTTTAATGTTTTCGTTAACGTCGCGTACTTTATCTACATTTTTTTATAAATTTTTAAAATACAGTGGTTAAAAAACGTGCGTAAATGCTGAAGCACGAAATATTTATTTTTGACGCGCGCGATAACGCTTGAAAAAATTTAAATAAGTGATAAAAAAAGATCTGACTGACGAGAATTTGAATGAAAATATAAGAACCTCTATTTCAATAATGTTAGATGAACAAAAAAACATCGTATTCCCTTATCAGCTTTGAGGCTCGCAGTATGGATTTGAATTTGCCTCTGCTTTTAGAGGCGAAAATCATGAACGACGCAGACCATTGAACGAAAGCCCGACTAAATCGCAAGCCGCAATCAGCCACCTGCCAAATCCACAGACACTTGCCGCGAATAAATAAAATCGGCATTGCGTAAAAAATTACGCGTAAGCCCTTGTTGTGCGAAAGCACCGCTGCTTTCGGTCCATTCACCAACTAAATCGATCATTTAGGCTCTAATGATATTCAGCTCGTTGGCGTTTGATCCCAAAGCCAGACGTCGATGAGTCATTCGTCATTTACAGAGCGCGCGGCAGACGCATTCAGCGGCCGATCAATGAAAGTTTTTAGCCTACGGGCATGCGATGAAAAAATGCAATAAAACGCAGAAAGAAGCCTCTCCCGCGGCATCGTATATGGCAGGTTATCGCGAAACTCTTTCCACCTGTCCGTTGAATGCGCGTAATGACGGCTCAAAACAGTAAATAGAGAGCTTAGTGAAAATTGAGCTTTTCCCTCTTTTGCAGCGCGGCAAAGGCATAAAAGGCCCGGTCATTTATCCTGCAAGTGCAACCCGGTTTTAACGCAACGCTTTCCCTAACTCGTCCCGCTTTCCGTCCGTCTCATTAATACGAGACACTTCATTAGCGAGGGGGGGCCACAAAGGCCGCGCGGCGCTCACAGTGCACTTGTACGCAGGCATTTGGCCGCAGGATCAGAGAAAGGATCGGCAGCGGGACGAGAGCTGACCGTCTGCCGGCTTTATAACACGCAAGTACTCCCTGCGGCTTCCATGAGATTACCTACGTGCGCACACGTGGGTATTTAGAGAAAATTTGCCAGAAGCGCACACCGGGCAGAAAGCGCATTATGACATCGGCGCAAGCTCATCAGCCGGTCAAGTCACTTCAAAGGGAGGGACTGCCGGAAGCCGGCATTGAGACGGCTGGGACCACCGAGTGACGCTGCTCGTTCAATTTATCGGAAAGATGGATTATTCAGAAGGGACTGAAACGCCGCTAAGCATACGAAACTTTGCTTCGGACGTTCTATAACGCCTCCCAACTCTGCGGCCGGTACTTGTTTCCAGAAATATTTTCTCTAGTTTCAGTTATTCATAATCTATGTAATTAGTTTCTACAGTTTCGGCCGAATTAGAATAAATAATAGAGGAAAAAGAAGAGAAGAATGCTTTCTAAATAATATTTAATGAAAACTTTTGTAAAGGGGCTTTCGTTGGTTGAGAAGCATTAAGCAAAGAATTTTTAATAACAGCCGTCGGGGCAACAAATGAGTCTTTGAGCATTGGGTCTAAACTGAATTTTTATTAAATCTCGTGCTAAACAATGGCAAGTAAATTCCCGGAGCGCGAACAAATCTCGGCAGGGCGCAGTCATAACAAAGCGAATTCCTCGTCACGCGGAATATATTGCAAAGCTAAAGGCGCAGCTGGGCGCTTATGCTTGCTGCGCAAGTTACGTATATTAGAGGAGCAGGCGCCGCCGCTATCGGGGGCCCGGTTCGCAGCGCATTCCGTCAGGTGCCCACCTCGTGCAGCCTCGTCCGCTAATATCGCGTGTCACTCTTATCGCTCGGCGAACTAATTGAAAACACCCCCACCAGGGGGCCAGGAGCCTTTCTAAACCGTCCTCGCGCTTTCCACGCTGCGCTGCGCACTCGAGCCGCTTTCGCAAAGCTGCGATTGCCGGGTTTCAACCCTCTCCCGCCGCGCCTTTCGCCGGCTGATTCATCGCGGCTAGGGATTCGAGGATTTCGCGTGTGCTGAAAAGAGAGAGAGAGAGAGAGGGAGAGAGGAAGCAAGGAGTTTGCGCGCGTTTAAGCAAAGGGAGGGTGCAAATCAAAATGTAGCTTTTGTTCGGATTGCGTGCATTTTACGGGGAAGGCGGATTATATAAGAGAGGGTTATTGCGAATTCTGATGTTTGACGAGTTTATTTACTCAGAATTGCCAGGGATTTTCGAGTTCGAACAACGTGTTTGCTCTCAGCTTAATTCTTCGTTTGAACTTCCTTTAAATGTTGTTTTTTCAATCACTTGTTTACCTTGTAATATTTAGGTAGAAAGTTGTTAGAACTTTTCTCCGATAAAAACACTGCCGGTTTATCTTACTGTTTCAATTATAAAGTGAATTATAGTCTAATAATAAAAATTATCCTAGTCAAATAGTAAAATTTATTATAAAATTTTTCTCGTGTTTTTTAATACGAGAGAGTAGTTACAGGCAAACTTTCTAGGTCTAGATGGAAATTGATTTTAAAAAACACTTCGTGTTATAACACATTCATAGTTTTTAAAAGGATAACCCCTAGGTCGGCGGGACGTTGTTTACGAGGAAGAGCACCAAGTATCTATCCGATGTACGGAAAAATTCGAGAACTCCCTGTAGACGACATCTAGGTGCCAGGATGTTTATTTGAGAAAGCTTAATTTTTCTTTGAGAAAGAAATTTTTTTTTTTTTATTAAAATAAGATTTTTTCAAAAATGTTTATTTTGTCTAAACAAAACGCATGCCAAATTTCAGCTTATTATAATGTATCGGTTAGTGTTACCGATTCGTTTAATTGATAAGAAAATGTTTGTAAACGTTCAATTGTATTCAATTGTGTTTTTAACAATTAAGTTAATTATATTTAATTAAGTTCATTGAATTTACAAGATTAATTTAAAAAGGAACAAAAATAATTACGTGTTTCCGACGAATGGTAAAAGTCAAAACCTTTTGTAGGCCGCCCACGCAAAAATAATTTCTATAATTTTTACCAAAATTTTATAATTTTATTTTTAAGTTTTGTAAAATTTTGATTCCAGATAATTCGTACAAAATTTGTGTAAAAAATATAAAAAATATGAGCTCCTCTAATAGTCATCGGTTGTTAATTTTGTCGTGAGAAGTGTAAAAGGGTAGGATGCGCCACCAAACGCCAGTCGTAAAAAATAAAATTAATTGCGCTTGGTGGCGCATCCTAACCTTTTTTTTTGCACTTCTCATGACAATTAGCAACCGATCACTATTAAAGGAGCTCACATTTTTTATATTTTTGTACGCAACCTTTGTACGAATTATGTAGAATCAAAATTTTACAAAATTTAAAAATAAAAATATAAAATCTTGATACAAGTTATATAGATTATTTTTTCGATACAAGGGTGCGTAAAATTCGATTTTACGCATTTTGGAATCTTTTAAAAACGTTTTTACAACCCTTGTATCGAATAATATTGTTCGACACGTGTGAGAAATATGATTCTCGGATGAATGTGATTATCACATTCGCTTCGCTCGGACACTAAACTCACCCTCTTCCGAGAATTAAATTTTTCTCCCTTTGTGACGAAAAGTGTTATAACGACATCAAAAACAAGCTAAAAAAGTAAAGTCAGATCTACTTCCAAATCTATAAATAAATCAAGTTTGATTTATCTCGTAATTAAGCCAGATTGAGTTCGAAGTCAAACAAAAAATTAAGCTAGCTCGGGAACTTTCAATTTTTATTAAAAGTAATAATAGAAATTATAATATTTACTTTAAATGTTCCATCGTTGAAAAATTGTGTGCATCTCGATAGAGCACTGAACATGGTTTGTTCTACGAACACCAGTCCAATATCTCCACGGGCTATGCCGCGGAACTTCTGGTGCATTGGTACGTTTCTGCCAAATGGCATTGTACATCGTCGTGGTTTTTGTACTAGTTACTTCTGGTGCATTGGTACGTATTGCTATAAAATGTCTCCTAGGTCTTGTAGAGTTCTAGGGACTGGTGGGACGACTTCTCTTCGCGCTTTTTGCATTTTGGTCAAATAATGTTGGTTATAGTGGAGTTGTCGACGTATTACATTATACCTATTAGAAAGATATAATATATTTATGCGATAAAATCCTATTAACTTATACACTGTTTAACGCGGTTTTTTATGAAAGGCCTTAAAATTTGACTTCTTGTCATCAAGTGCGTTTTTAGAGAAAAAAATAACTACATCGCTCTGGAATAATCATGCCAATTGTATTTTTTTCTAATCTGTAAAAATCCGGTTTCTGATTGACGCTATCCTTCGGTATTGCTTATTGGTAATTAAGAATATATATAGCTATAATCTGTAAATATTTCAAACCATTTGGTCAATTAGTTTTTGAATAAAAAGTTGAAAACCGAAAAAAATGAGTTTTTCTAGGGCGAACGATTACGGAAGTAAAAGACCTTAAATTACTTGAAATTTTGGGAAAAGGTAGATCTTTTAGATGTTCAGAGATGTATAGTTTTTCTGCTTATGAAACGTATTAGTTCAAAAGATATTAAAGTTTTATTTATTTTGTTTCAATTTTTTGAATAGCTGTATCTCAGTGAATAATCGATCTCTTTCAATGATCGACCACTTTTTTTTGTCTTTAACTAAACTTTCAAAATTAAAAAGAATTTTTGAAGTTCATCTACTAATTTTTGTTTTATAACGATTTTAAGTTATGTATGGTATAGCGCTTATATATATAATATAGTACTGTCATATTTTTATT
>UCOM01004857.1:0-10921 GCA_900474385.1 Ormyrus pomaceus | reverse complement strand
ATACCTATATCCCTGAGCCTCGACTAGTCTGCTAGCGAGCGCGACAAATCCGCGCTACGCCATCTAGCGACCAGTCGGGCGGGCATCCAAAAGCGTCTTGGGGACAAAGGCCTTCCTTCTTGTATATCAATTCTATCAATTTATGTAGAATCATTTTTGAATACAGCCCTTGTATACAACTTGTATTCAAGCTGTAAAAAATTTTTTCACTTGGGATTGTGTACGATAATATTCTTTGAACGGCTTTGGTTCTCGAGGTAGGAGCACATTTCTTCCACATTTTTTATCCGGTCACTAATTGTGATGAGTGCATTATTTATATGATGCACAGTACTGTATAACTCTTCGTATCCGTTCGGCATGATATTAAGTTTTAGTGCGCGACGCGATTACTCGGTGACGGTTCAAGGCAAAATTATTATTGCTAGCATATTTAAAACTTCATATTACCCTACATGAATGTTATTATGTCTATTTAAATTTTCAGTTAACCTAAAAATAATAATATTTATTCACTGGTATTTTGTACTTTAAATATTAAACTATACAATCAATAATCTTGTTAATGCTTCCCGAAAGCAATTTATCGAAACCACCGAAATATCGAAAATGCACCAACCTATAAAATCGTGAATAAACTAAGAAAATTTTTTTATTTAAATTTGTCTCACAATTTTTGATTTTCATTTATTTTTCTTTATTCTCATTTTTTCGAAATCCACTTGGTCCGCCTCCAAACGATACACACTCCGGACATAAATAAGGTCCCGCAATGTTATAGAGCAACAAGATTGTATTTTTAACGATTTGAAATCGCGCGAAGCTCCTTTCTTTCTCGAATCACCGAAGATTTTTCTTTTCTCGCTCAAGTGCCACGCACTCCTTTGGGTGCTCCATAAGGATCACGTCATAAAAGGGTTCTCTCTCTCTCTCTCTCTCCTACTCTCTCCTTCGTCTTTCGTCGAAGGCCACGCCCACTCCTCAAGTCGTTGCGAAAGTGATAGCAGTAAAAGACTCGCCAAAAGTTTTTTATTCCCAAAATTTTACTTACAGATCAGCTTCTTTGGCCTTTTCGTCGTATACATTCAGATTTTAAAGTCGTAACTTTACTCAATAAGAGGGCGATAATATACTTTTGTACATGAAAGTTAAGCTGCTTTTTTTATTGCGTTCGGTTGAAAGCAACTTATTACCTGAGGATTAGAGTGGATGAAGCAGGAAGTTCTATTCAGATGATTCTTTATGAGTACATTATTTACGTAAAATACCAAAAATTAGGTAAAAAAGTTTAAATCCCAAAATAAATACAAAAGTATTAATACGAATTCAATGTTTTTAATTAAGCGCCGTCTCCTTAACATTTTATTTATATCCTCTTTCGCTAAAACTTTTGGAAGAAAAAATTTTATGAACTTTACGCTGAACGTTAAGTTCAATATACAAGGTAGAAATTCGTAATATAAGGTAAGTAGAATAAACCGGACAAGCAAGACTGGGTCAGCATTTCCATCTATATAATAAGGTAAACCATTGGCTTATCTCTACTTTAATATAAATGATAGAAATCACAAAAACTAGACACTTTTTGAACACTATTAAATTAAATCTAGCTTGAAATGTTTGTTAAGGTAACAAATATTTTAAACGTCGGTTCCGAGTTATCAACCAGCTGCGGTAAAAATTGAAAGTTTTCTAAACCTCAATTACTTTAAAACTAAAAGTCGAAACTTCTTCGCTTTTGAAGGTAATCGAAAAGTTAAATTATTCAAAAATTAAATAGAAATTAGATCTGAAAACTATTTTAAATTCTGAAACTTAAAAGGAAGATTACCTAATGTTGATTAAAATCAAGGTAATTTTTAAAATAATAATCTTTCATTGACTTGTTTAGTCTTCTACTTGTTTAGTCGATTCGACTTAATTTGAAAAAATGTATACTTTCAATAAACAGAATAGTAGTGTACGTACTTTATTTTTCATCAACAAAGTTTAATTTACAATTTCTTTTACGAACGTTTGAATTAGATTTTATATACATTTCATATTTGAAATACCAATTTAGTCGTTCAAATAAATGTGTCGTTATGTGACACCCAATTCAATTGTTAAACCATTTACCACTTAACAGTGTAAACGAAAAAACACAGTTACTCCACCTCCTCATGCTGTCACTCATAAATTGTTTATGTTAAAACGAACTTCCCCTCCACCTCCGCTCCCGAAATCAGAATCACGTCCCACGAAATACTCATGACGAGCCATCAATACAGCCGCCGCTCCCGTGCAAAGCACCTCTCAAAGCCCTTAAATCGCTGAGCCAAGAAAACGGCTCGGCCCTCGCCCGAGGCAAGATCATAACTCCTCCTGCATCCTCCTTCGCACACTCGCGCGGTCAGCGGGCAGCTCGGTCGGAAAGGTATCGCGACTATATTGGCTGCCTCCCGCGGCGCGGCGTTCCTTGCGCCCCCCCGATGTACCGTGTCGCTCGCACAAAGCGCCCAGGTGACGTGCGACGAGCGGCGGCGAACCAGCGGACGGCTTTGCGCGCCGTGACAAACTCAGCCGAGTTCGCGGTGACGAGAGATACACGTCATCTTCGAGATTGCGCGCGGAAGAATATAAGAAACGACTGGCCTTGATCTGATGTGCTTGGGGCCGGTCATTTTTCTTGTAGGTATTATCGAGTGACCCTTGCGGGAAGTTTTGCTCTGGATTATGTTTATTGGCGTTTTGAGAAAAATGGATTGCAAGAAAATGCTTTTGTAAAGGTAATTTTTATAAAGGTAAAAGTTCAATTATGAGAAAGTACGGAAAATGGAGTACTTATATATAACTGACTGATTTAATCAAGGAGCTATATTAGTCATATTGATTGATTAGTAATATGATACCTATATGAACTCACTTAAAATTATTACAGTTTAATTTGCAAATTTTTACAAATGAAAATCTTTATTCCCACCAATTATCCAGTTTGCATTTAAAATTTGTCTTTCCCTGTTTTCTGTCCTTATTTTTTTAATAAAGTGCATTTATCTCAATCTTCTTATATTTAACCATACTTTTATAAACTAGTTCATTACATTTTTTAAGAATTTTTAATATTTCACTTTTCTACAGATACACTAACAGTATACATCAGAAACGACGTCTCCAAACAATAAACTTTTAGCCGTTCAGTCACTCATAAAATCCTTCTCAACCTAATAAAGTGCAAAGTAAATAAATTTTTATTAATAAAAAAGAAAGACCAAACTTGCGTTCAATTCCAAATTCAGCCAAAACTAATTACAATTTCATCCCCCCGGCAGCCAAGAAACTCGCAACTTCCCGAGACATTGGTGAAAAGACCTTTGCGTAACGTGGCGGTATGTTTACCGAAGCGTCGACTAAATCGTATACCTGCAGCCGGAGCAGCGAGAGAGCACGTTTCGCGCGGGACGGAAGAGAGACGCACGTCGGTCAGCTGGGAATTTTGCTGCGGTCGTGTATGTTCACCGCCGATGGGAGCGCGAACGTGATTTTGATTTCGCGCCCTCGTCTCATTGAAAAGTAATACCCCCGCGATAAACCGAATTTACCGGCGGCAATGAAACAAAGTATGCTTCCGATTAAAGCGACTTAATAAGCAGAAAATAATAAATCGCATCTCCGAGTGTCACAAAGGAGGGCAGCGAGAGAAAAAGGGAGAGAGAGAGAGAGAGAGAGAGAGAGACTCGTTTAACGTCCTTAAATAGAATTGTTTGCTTTTATCGCGTTCGTCGGGCCGCGATAAAAAACGAATTACTTTTGCCTACAAGCGAGATCTGCCCCGTGGCTATATGAAGTTTTTCCGCTGCAACGAAAGGGTTCCCTCGGTTATTATACATATAGCTATATAGCCGAACGCTGACACACACGAGAGAGAGAGGGAGAGAGAGACTATATGCGACCTGGTTTCGGCGCTTGCGCGTCCCCGCCGCCGTTCCACGTACTGCAGCCCTGCACTTTCATCAACGTAGTCATATTTATGACTTGCGAGGGAGGCCCTGGAAAAACCTAATTTTCCTTTTTGCCGTTTATATTTTTATACAAAAATAGCGCAAATTGTGTAACTGCGCACCTTTTCGCTCCGTTTCCTCGGCTTGCCGAATAACGACTCGCGGGGTTATTGCTTAAAAAATATTGATGTTTTTGCGCCCGAAATTTCGAACGACTGAAAAAACAGCAGTGAACGCTGCGAATATAAAATATTAAAATTAAAGAAAAATAAAATAGCATATTAAACATGTTTGAATTTAGGATGTTCATATTTCATTATAGTAAACATTTTCGACTAAAAATTCCGTAATTTCAATCTTAAAAGTCTGCATCAATTTATGGTTTATAGGACAAAAGTTAACTGTCGATGCGCCAAAGTATGTTACTTCGACCGAAGTGTCTTCCTTTCAAACGCTTATTGCCTATAAATTCTTATTAAGCTTCTATAAAGTTAGTTTAAACGCGCGTCTAACAATGTGTACATGCGCGTTACAAGAAAAATATTTGATCAAGAAAAAGGATACGGCGAAAATCTATGTTCTAACTTAACTGTGATGAAACTTTTTATTTTCCTTCCGCTCTCTATACGTAAAAGAAAAAAGACTTGTGTATTTAGTAGTAGTGCATTTTCTTGAAAAATATTTATTTCTAATTCAAATACTGCTATCAGATTCTGATATTCTGGATGATTCGGCGCATCCGACAGTCATACAATAATTTAAAAAATGATAATTTCACTTATCTATTATTACATTATATTCATTGCGGAACTACTTAATGCTAGAGACAAAAATATAATTTGATAATATGACATTACGTCGTTTTTCATTAACGTCAGTATGGAATGAAAAAGCGACGCGACTGTAATTTATTTATTTATATATTAAATTATATTTATGCCTCTGGTCTTGCATAGTGCTGCAATGAATAATATTAGATTCGTGAAATTAAAAATTTCAAATTTACTGACAGATGCACTGAAGCATTTTCAGAGTATCAGAATCTGACGTCAGTATTTATTAATTTGAATGCTTCCTTCGGGTATTCAAACAAAAGGAAATTACGAATTGATCTTAGTAATCAAAGAAAATTGATGTAAATATATTAATAACGTAAATTATAAAGTTAATATTTTAATTTTAAAATATAATACAAGTACGTTTAAATCGTTTTGAAAAAAAATAGAGGGAGATTTATTTATTAACTCGAATTTCTCAGATTTCAACCATAAGAATTTTTTTCGATATTCCAATATTGAGATATTCTAATATTCCATTGCATTTTCCTTTAAATTTATAGATTCTAGAGTAAACATGACTGGAATACAAAACAAGCATGTAAATTATATTCTTATTAAATCAAAATATTAGATGTGCAGTAATAAATGTGCTCCTTTACATTAACACTAGAAATTTATGGACTCTAATGATAATATACTATAATGCAATGGACATAATTACGGCTTGTGAATGACTAGTTATGCATTAATGACGTGCACTAAATACGCCGTGGCAATACTCGCAGTGTGCATGTAACTCGTCCGTATTGACATAATGCGAATCTGGGAAACAATTCGGACTATTAAAAGCGGAACCGAATGATAATTAGAACGTCAGCGTCATTTCCAGGTCCTCCAAAAAATTTACTTTTCTTACGAGATATGAAAAATATAAAATTTAAACAATGTATTTGTGCATTTAGTAGGTAACCAGACTGCTGTTAGGTAAAAAAACTTTTCGTAAAAAATATTCTTCAAACCTATTCTAAGAAATAGATTTCTTCGAAAGAAAGGAGAATCACGAAAAGGAGCAAAAGGTGCCTTTACCTTGGTAACAGATTGGCAATAGAAGCGTCAGCTCAGCATTTTTCGCACTTGAATTAGAAGATTCGGCCAGGGTGGGTTTGCACATCCGGCAAAGTAATAGGAGTCAGCATCTTTTTGTAGACAATATTTTACGTCATTACACGCCATTTCCTCGCAATTAAGATTTGAATTCGCTGCAGAAATTTCTTAATTTCGAAAATGCTTAAACAGTTCCCCCAAAATTCATATTCAAATTTCACAGAAAATTGTGTTCTTTTCTTATAAGTTCCAGGTAATTAAAAATAATCAAGAATTTTCATCAAAAATTTCTTCATTACCAAAACGGTATGTACGGAAAACTTAATTTAACTTCAACCGCAAAAGCATACAATACTGTAGTTACAAAAGTGTAAATTAATTAATTAATTAAAAAAATTATTTACTACCTATGCATATTACTTTCTTAAAACCTATTTAAAAAATTAAAACAAAAATGAAACATTTAAATATAAATATAATTTATTATCACTTTTAAGTCAAATAATCAATATTTTAATAACCCTACTATTTTTATTCCATCTTCTTATATACTTTTTTAAGAGATTATTAGTTTTCGCAGAAAATCTGTCGACTATTTCTTGGACTTTATCTCAAAGCCTTTCTTTGACTCTACCTAAAATGCACTCCATTACGGTAGCTCCGCGTGCAATTTAGCTTTATATCTGTCCTATAATGCTTTTTTTAACTTAAAATCTTGCTTTTAGACTTAAAATTACAAGAAAATATTGCTCATAATTTTCTTTTTAAAAAAGGAGTTATTCGTGATTAAAAATAATACTATTTGATTTATTATTTATTTATAAATAATTACTTTTTTCTTGGAAGACGGAATTAAAAACACAACTTATTTTATCTTGCAGTAAATAGTTTATTGTTATTTAAAAAAAAAAATTAATCAGAAATTATTACATAATTTTTCGAATCAGTCTAGTGTTGAAAATTGTTTCAATTTAAAATTTATAATACTTTTGTAAAATAAATATTAATTTTGTATCAATCATTTAAAATAAAAACCAATATTTTCTAAACTTCTCTTACATAATTTATCAGTCATCATTTTCAATATCAACTTCAATTATGTCCAATATATTACTTATGGTATCTACATACTTATCAAGCGGACAGAGAACAGAGCATCCAGGTATTACTAATTCTGTGGCAGTTGCTGGGATTCCACGGTAGTATACAACCTAAAATTGTCGTTCGAAAAGACATTATTTTATGCTTATTAAAAAAGAATACAAAATGTAATGATTTAATTACTTTCACAAAATATTCTTTGTTATTCTCAAGTAGTTCTATTATAACTGCACTTGAATATGCAGGAACATGAGTTTTATAAACTTTTAATGCTCGTAAAACAGCAGCCACATTAGTTTCATGACCACTGTACAAGTACAATTTCGGCATATTTTCGGATGTGACATTTTTCATTTCATAAATGTTATCGGTTATTTGTGATATTAATTTTCCTGGAATCATTAAAACATTTTATATTTTTACAAGCAAAACTAATAGTAAACAGATTAAAATATTTTCGAAAATGATAAGATAAGAAGTTAAAGATGAAATCTTTTGAAAATTAAGCAGTTTTCTAAATCAAATAACTGATAAAGTTTGTCTATGTCTTTACCTCCAAGAGCACTGGTTATGTTATCGTCGTACGTTATGATATCGTAATCAAGTAGTACTCCATCAAGCAGTTTTCCCTCTGAGAAGATTCCCTTAGTCCATTGCGGTAAAGTTAGATTCATGTATTTTTCTGCTAGCAATGTGTCATAAATACTCTTAATGGCAAGAGTATTGGTGACGTTCAATCCCGTAAAATTAGATAATTGATTCATGAAACCATTAAACTTTTCGATACGTTTTTTAATATCTTTGTTAGCTACGACTCTTTTTTTCTCATCCAAAAACCTTCAAGTAGAGTAATATTAATATTTTTTATTGAAATCCAAGAGTATTAAAAATTAATTAACATAAAGCGATGTTAAAGTTTTTTCTATGCGTGCAAAATACTTTATTCCAGAAGAAAATTTAAAATTCAATATTCAACTCACTTGTAGTTATACGGTGTCAATAATAAGTCATCATCGGAATACCGAACGTAATTAATAGGAATAGGTTGCCAATCAAGAGTTTTGTGCCATTTTTGCAATTTCCCCGGCGGATAAAGTGCCGCAAGAACAAGTTGCAGACTCATCTTTGTTCGGTGATAATCAGTACTACGTGCGTACAACGAATCCGGTAAATAAACATCGCCGAGAAAGTTTTTGTATCTGTCACGCAGGAATTTTCCCAATTCAAATGCACGAAGCTTGCCAGCCTGAAAATTTTCAAAATAAAAATTGCGATGATACAATTGTTTTAGAACTGCTGCAAGTTTGATTCTTAAGAGTATATTATTTGAATTACATTCGTCAAACCTCCTAATCCAAAAGGGTAAAAATCAGAGCGATAATACGGATCGGTCGGAAACAATGATCTAACTGTTGGTGTTCGGTCTCCATGTCGAAAAACCTAAAATTAATATTAGTGAATACAAACTGATGTGGTAATGTTAAATATTACGTAGAATTACTTACTACGTTCAACAATTTTAACTTGGGTTCGGCAGTGCATAAGCATACAGCGCAATTAATTAGTAAATACAAATTGACTAATAACATCATAATGAACTTTATTAAAATTAATTTCAAATGCAAAGTGTGAAGGCTGCTTTATCTCGGTATGATCCACATTACTGGAGATATCTGAAATTATTATTTAAATGTTTGTTTATCTTCAAGTTTTGCTAATTATATACAGTTCACCTTTCTAACATTTAAAGCAATCATTTATTTGTGTAACTTTCTGTTAATTTTTAAGAGTCAATAAACTGATGTATTTTATACTTTCTAACGTTTAATTTTCATAAGAAAATTTAAATTTAATACTCGGCTACAAAATATTTAGTGCGAAACATTAAATTTAGTTTACGATTGTAATTATTTTTCATAAAGATAGGAAAAATATAACAAGAAATGCTCTAAACTTCTTGAGAAATGTTTTAAATTACGTGCTCTTGGCGTCTTTTATTCGACGCTTTTTCTTTTCATGCTTGCCTGATCAAACATAAAACTTTTTGCTATAGTGTTGTTGGTTTCACCTTTCACATTTTTATGTCAAGGAACTGGCGTAAAGATCTGTGTCGTTTACCTGCTTATCAACTATTAAGAAGAATATTCTAATAATGAAAATAATAAATATACAAGACATATTGAATATATTAAAAAAAACTTTTTTTTACCTATTTGAAATTAATTTCAAAGTCAAATAACAATAACTATAATATATTCTAGTTAATAATTACTTATTCCGTATAATTTTGTCTAATAAATACACGCTAATTTCAAAAATAAATTTTTATTTTGTTTTATAAAACAATTTAATTTAATAAAACACCTTACTATTTGCTTATATTATTTAAAAAACTCACCTGCTGTTAAAAATCGAGCCCAAAAACAGTTTTTATGTTTCAAAAATGTACACAACGATTGACGGCTCGTTCACGGAATGCATACCACGCTGCACGCAAGTAAAAAATCACAGCTGATATAGATAAGATTTTTCTTCCCACTACGTAATGGCTCAGAGAGTCATCGAACGCGCTGACATAATGTAACTGACCAGATCCAGTCGAGAAAGCAGATCAGTTTCCAAGGTGAGGCTATATTTGAGAAGAGGGCGCTGTCATCTGGATTCCATAAATTTAATGTACCAGATAATTGATATTTATTATTGTTTCGTAAAAACCTTTATATAAGCATTGAGGAATATTTAATTCCTATTGACAAAACTCTTTGAAATACGTAACTGAAATATTGTGTAATTTCCGCAAAAGTTTGTCGTTACGTATTTTTACATAAATTTTAATTTATTACTTTTAAAACAAAAAAGTACAACTAGATTTTTGTAATAGCTGGGATAACAGTCATTATAAGAATACTATTTTAAAGATTTCTTGCCGAAACAGTTAAATAAGTTAAAATAAATGTATTCGTTTAAAAATATTAGTAATGGCTGCAACAATTTGCAATTGCACAAAAACTTTAATTAAAAAAACAATTAAATATGAGTGATTATAAAAAATAAAAATTTGCTAAAACTTTTAATTATTTTAGAAAAATGAATTAAAATTTAGAATAATAACTGTGACCATTAAACATGAATTGATTTTTTAATTCTTCATTTTTACTAATAAATATTGAAAAAATGTATTATGTATTTAAAGCAAATACTTGATAGACTAATGTAAATGGTACATCGAAAGTCAATAAAACTCTGATTTTTCGCAAAAGCTTTTTCGTAAATTTACACACTAAATCATTAATTCTTGCATGTTGCAAGCCTAGTCGACAGGGTCGAAATGAAGGGTTAAAAGAGAGAACTAACAGCAACTGTTTGAACAAAGTTTTCCTCGCTTCAAAGTAGAATTCAGCCTCATGGGATAACGCATGACAAAGCGCTTCAAACAAAATATTGTCAAGGGACAAAGGAAGTAACTACGTCAATAAACTCGGGCAAGCCGAAAAGTGCACAACGATTTCGATTTCTAGCGTTCGTCAAAACTTGCAAATTACATTGAAACTAGGTTTAAAGCTATGACAACGAGTTAACGACTTGTTCGGTGCCTTGTGGGGGAACAAGAAAACTAAGCAAGCAGTACTCGTCGCAATATAGCGAGAACGAGTATTTTCTCATCTCGATAACCGATTTTTTATAATTTATTGTTTTATTTTTTATTTCGAATAAATCTATATTATTGTGCGTCATGTTTGTCGTATTGGCAATATTTCTGAATCTGTTATGATTAAAAAACGTACACTTGGTTGTATAAGAAATTCCAATAGACGAATAATTTTTTACAAAAAACTGAGAATATTTATTGCAATGAATAAAATTACATAATAATATTGACGTTTAAATGTATATAAACAAATTTTTTTATGAGTGAAAAAACAAAATGGTAGCCCTACAGCTGATCAAACTTGACTC